>JAVTVY010019746.1:0-77478 GCA_036873755.1 Hanleya hanleyi | reverse complement strand
GGCATATGGACTGATGATGGACACATGTTCATTTCTATATTTAAAGACTCTACCACCACCACCGCACACCACCAACACCACCACCGCACACCACCAACACCACCACCAACGCCACCAACGCCACCATCAACGCCACCAACGCCACCAACGCCACCACCGGGCGTCAACGCCCGGTGGTGGTGGTGGTGGTGGTGGTTGTGGTGGTGGTGGTGGTGGCCGGAACTGACCTTTGACCCCGGCGCGCGCGGTGTAAAGCTATCCACCGCGCGGTGGAAACCTTTGCGCGCCGGGGTCAAAGGTCAGTTCCGGCCACCACCACCACCACCACAACCACCACCACCACCACCACCACCGGGCGTTGACGCCCGGTGGTGGCGTTGGTGGCGTTGGTGGCGTTGATGGTGGCGTTGGTGGCGTTGGTGGTGGTGTTGGTGGTGTGCGGTGGTGGTGTTTGTGGTGTGCGGTGGTGGTGGTGGTAGAGTCTTTAAATATAGAAATGAACATGTGTCCATCATCAGTCCATATGTATTGGTCGACTGATGAACATGTCGTGTACGTGTACGTTCTGTGAGAGAGCATTCTCTCGTCGCGATAGTATGCTCAGGCACATTCAACGCAAACACAACCAAGAGACACAGCCGAGTCCCGCTATAGGTCCAACAAGAGCAGTAGAGCATCCCTATACGATGACGGTGAGCGGCCCTACAGGGTGTGGAAAGACATCCTGGGTGATAAAGTTCTTAGAGGGAGGTGTGGCAACCCCAGCTCGGACACGTGTTGTTTCGTGTTATAGCCAATGGCAGCCCGCCTACGAAACTACAAGGTTACAGAATGTGAGCTTTGTCCCAGGAATTCCTCACGACATAGACGAACCCTATTACTTCGATTCCGAGCAGACCAACGTGGTAGTGCTCGATGATCTGATGAGTGCGGCCAAGGACAATTCGAAAATCGCCGACCTATTCACCAAAGGGTCCCATCATCGCAATCTGTCCGTCATCTATTTGACTCAGAATCTCTTTCCTCAAGGGAAGGCGTCCAGAGATATTGCCTTGAACTGCCAATACTTTGTGTTGTTCTCCAATCCCATTGACAGAGCACAAATCCGTGTGTTTGGTAGTCGAATTTATCCTCAGAACATTGACCATTTTATGCGGGCGTTTCAAGAAGCGACAATTCGTCCGTACGGCTACCTGTTCGTAGATTTAAAAGCCCATACCCCCGAAGATCGTCGGCTGACCACCCACCTGTTACCCGGCGAGGAATCACCACAACGGCATATACCCCTACACCATCCGCCGAGTCCACTCCTGGCAGAGCAGCAGCAGCAGCCCACCCCCATACAGGGGGTCCGCTTCATACCATCAGTCCCGGAATATCACCCAACCGTGAAGGCCCAACCCGAGGTTGAAGAACATAATGTGAACTCGAGGTTATGGAAGGATTTGTTCAAAGAAAGTATGGACGCCGAGATGGGCGAGATTTTGGAGGCCACAGGAAACAAGTTTCAACGCAAAGGGTATTCGAAAGAGGAAGCTGCAATTTTAGCCCATAACAGATTGGCACCCAGACTACGACGGGCTTTACGTCAGCAGTATGTCGACTTACTGACCCATATGAAATTGTTGGATAAGGACCCAGTCCATATGGAAATTGAAAGAACAGCGTCGATGTTGAAAACCTCGGGCATGAACTGGAAAGCGGCGTATGTCAGAGCAATAGAACAAAAGAAACATTTGTTCGAACGCATCATTAAACAACGTTAAAGCATTAAGAAAGTGTGTTAAAGCGTTGAGACGAGCGTTAAGGCGTAACGACGGGCGTTGACGAGCGTCACTGCATTTCGATGAATTGTTGTCAATTCCATGAAATCAGAGCTTCTGAGCTAATTCACCAGGGCGTTGAAGCATTGAGCTAAGCGTTGAGCTAAGCGTTGATGGGGCGTTACTGTCTATAAAAGCGAGCGTATTCCCAAAACACGCACAGTCGACGTTCAACCGTCAACATGGCTTATACTTGTTCTGAGTGTGAACGCACGTTCACCAGACATTACGATATGATGCGACACCAGAAAAATATACATGGGACTGAAGACGCCGAGGAGCCCGTTGAGGCAGATTCTGATACAGAGATTGATGAGAGTGCATCGACTGATACCGAATCCAAGATGGCTGACAGTCTATCTACTGATATGGAGAGCTTGACCTCAGAGAATCAGCCTTCATCCCAGGAAAGTGAGGCAGAACCTACCTTCTGGGATCGTATTGTGACAGCAGCTATCAATACTCACGCTGAAGCGATCGAGGACGCCGGAGAGGATAATTTACAACAGACGTACACCCAAATGCGCCCCCGCATCAGGAAAACAGCCATGGCGATCTATGAACAGTATACCTTACTACCGCTTGAAATGAAAGGGGACCCCACGCACAGGTCCATCATGAAGACCAAGCGTCACTTGGAAGAGGATATGGGTTTACCACCCACAGAGGCCCTGGAAAATGCGATCAAAATGCGCAAACAACTGTTTCAGGACATGCTGCCCGAAGAATATCCAGGCCTGTCCGACGATGATTAGAATAAACGGTTCAGAATGAACATGACCGAAGAAGGAACTCTCTGAAATGGCGACTTCTGATTGGACAAGAATACATCTAACGGACAGGAACGAATAGGACAGATGCAAATGGCGGTCTCTGATTGGACAAGAGTCTTTCTTGAATTGTAAACATACCCAACGCGGCTCCCCCAGCGTGGGTATGTTATGATGGAGGGGAAAATAAACTATATGAAAAAAAACTTGTTGTTGTTGTTGTTCCCTCATGTGTCATCCTTGTTGTTGTTGTTTTCTCTCTCTCTCCGGTCTATATCATGGCGTCAAAACGTCTAGCAGGACCCATACAAGGACCAGTTTTCGACACTAGGTGACCACATTCCGACGGAATGGCCAGTTTTCGACACCGGATGTGCAGCTGGTGAACATACGTGCCGCCATCTTGGATATGGCCCATAATGCACCGGGTCAAAATACTCGCTTCTGATTGGCTGAGAGCTCTGTGACGGATTTGAAATACTCACTTCTGATTGGACGAGAGCTCCGCATTGCGTCTGCGCATGCGCAGAATGATATTCCTACCGCACCATCTCGACCCCAAATACCTTCATGTACTGCCCGAAATGGCCACTTTCGCTACTACTCGTACCGATGACGTCACCGATGACGTCATAGATGACGCGAACATCCCTCAAATCGGAATGTACACCCCGAGAACTACAAGATGACACCTTCGAGGACGCATTCGAACCGTGAATAGCCCATCTCGATCCCAAATACCTTCATGTACTGCCCGAAAATGGCCACTTTCGCTACTACTCGTACCGATGACGTCACCGATGACGTCACAGATGACGCGAACATCCCTCAAATCGG
Organism: Hanleya hanleyi; assembly: GCA_036873755.1. Classification (NCBI taxonomy): domain Eukaryota; kingdom Metazoa; phylum Mollusca; class Polyplacophora; order Lepidopleurida; family Hanleyidae; genus Hanleya; species Hanleya hanleyi. Next base: position 74,048 of record JAVTVY010019746.1, on the reverse strand, counting down.
AATGTACACCCCGAGAACTACAAGATGACACCTTCCAGGACGCATTCGAACCGTGAATAGCCCATCTCGACCCCAAATACCTTCCTTCACTGCCCCAAAATGGCCACTTTACTTACTACAACCAACTGCGCATGCGCAGATTAACGCGACATGCATTCAAAAACACACCATTCTGACTCTACCCCACACAAGCTTCACTTTGACACCTCACACGACCCATTCGAACCGTCATTAGCTCATCTCTAACCCAAACACACCCCTACATAGCACCCAAAATGCCTGTTTTCTATACTACGGCCACACTGCGCATGCGCAGACTATTGAACACGGACGAACCATTAGTGTAGTCAAGTGCTCCTCCACGAGAGCTTCAAAATAAGACCTCACTCGACCCCATTGGACCATTAGGGACTCACCTAGACTCCAACATGTCCACCCTGTATGGCCCTATACACCCATAGCCATGCAGTATAGGCCTATGGGCCTACCCAGGCCTTGGTGACTTTTTTTCAAAAATTTCACCGATTCGCTCCGCAACACTTCCTATCGTGTTCTAAATGACGAGACGAGTAAAACGAGACCCCACAACCCTACCGCAAATGTATAGAAGTGGGTTTCCCAGTAGGATAAACATTGAACCTATACCCCAGTATGGGTCTATATGGGGCTCGGTGACTTTTTCAAAAATTTCACCGATTCGCACGGGGACACTTCCTATCATGTTCTAAATGACGAGACGAGTAAAACGAGACCCCACAACCCTACCGCAAATGTATAGAAGTACGTTTCCCAGGGGGACAAACATTGATCCTATACCCTCAGTATGGGACTATATGAGGCTCGGTGACTTTTTTCAAAAATTTCACCGTTTCGCTCCGGGACACTTCTTATCATGTTCTAAATGACGAGACGAGTAAAACGAGACCCCACAACCCTACCGCAAATGTATAGAAGTACGTTTCCCAGGATGGTCCTATACCTCCCATACCCCATATAGGCATTTCCCGTAATTTAGGATAAAGTCCGTATTCCGTATTTTTTCAGGAAAATTTTTACATACACCCACCCTGGAACTAGGGGGAGATAACTCTATTGATAGACAAGCCCCGTTAAGCCCGGCGACCTATATACCCCTCATACCCCATATAGGCATTTTCCCAGGTATTTCGATAAAGTCCGTTTTCCGTTTTTTTTTTTTTTCAGGAAAAATTTTACATGCACCCACCCATGACTGGATGCCCCTTCACATAGGCTTCACATTGATACCTCATAGAACTCCATCGGCCCATTAGTGGCTCCCCTAGCTCCAACAAGGCTATTTTCATACCCTTCGGCCACCGCACATGCGCAGAAGGCCGATATGTCAGCCCCACACCCAACCCATTAGATGCCCCTTCATGAATGCTTCACACTGATACCTCACTCGACCCCATCGGTCCACTAGGGGCTCCCCTAGCTCCAAAATGGCTATTTTCATACCCTTCGGCCACCGCGCATGCGCACAATGCCGATATTTCAATCCCACACCCAGCCCATTAGATGCCCCTTCACATAAGCTTCACTTTGATACCTCACTCGACCCCATCGGACCATTTTATCTAGGGACTACTTTTTCTCCGCGGAAGCTTTTTTCCGCGACCGCATCACCGCCAAAACCGCATCACCGCGGATGAATACATGCCCAGAAGAATACATGCTCAGGGGCCCTTTGCCGGAACTATAGTGACCCAGAGTTACCTCCCCCTAGATTGGAACTCTTCAGTGCTGGAGGTGAGAAAGGTCAGTCACGTGACGTCATCTCATTTGCATAAATAAGACCCAATCGGGTTTTTTACTACTACTTATGTAGTACAGTAATCTGTAGCTTACATTCACTGTCAATGCATATGCTGAATGAAAGTTTTGTCAGTTTTGTACAATATATTACTCTGCAGATTTATAGTGGAGTGAATATTGAGTAGCTCAGTAGTTATTTCATAGCAAGCTAACTAAATATCATCTATGTTTTTTGATAGAAGGAATATTACTCTTCTTGATTAGTTTAAGATGGACTGAATGATTACTATAGTTACCTAGAGTATAGTGAATATCTGTTAGGGCATGGAATGACTATGCCAATATAGTCACCAGTTCAAGCATAAAATGCTATATTTTAAACATTCATACAAATGTTCCAATCAACCAATATTTCAGTTACTTATACGGACTGACAAATAAATGGGCGATTTCCCGATCCAGTCGAATTATGAACTGATATCTTGTTGGAATTTGTACAGACAGGCAAAAATTTAATCGGCGCCGGGAATGATGGTCAAAACGACTGTCCTCATGAATGGACGTTAGCCCTACCTGGCCTGGGAGGGGCGGGGGCACTGGGCACTTCCACCCCCCCCCCCCCCTTCTTTTTTTTTGCTCCTATCACCGGAACGACAAAAAATGGAGAGCTGAAACTCCGTGACTTTGTAGATTATCATATTAGGGTTATTTTGGGCCTATTTGCATGACCCCCCGAGCAGAGGATCATGGGTACATTCAAAATGGCGGCCATGTTGAATACCAGAAAAGTGATGTTTTTGTTAGATTTCTTCATTTTTTTTTTTTTTTTTCTGCATGGAAAAGTGGGTAAAACATATTTTCTGTCAAATCAGATTATTATTTACTAATTTATCATACAGTTTTTTCGAGGAAAAACCAAAAATAAAAACTTCGAAAATTCTGACCGAAAAATCGTCCAAAAATGCTCTTTTTGAAAATGACGTCACTGTGACGACATCATGGAAGCCATGTTGGATTTTGTTTTACATATTCTAGTAGGGCTTGTCCCAAAGATATAGTGTGGTGAGTTTCGGCCCTCTAGCCATTGCGATAGCGAAAATATATATGATATAGCCAGCTGCAAATAAACACATGTATTGAAATTTAGAGCAAAACAGACTCATACTGAAGTACCAATTTCAGAGATCGAATCTTCCAGATGTTGATAAAATGGCAACGTAAAAAATTGCGCATGCTCACTGTGCAATCTGACGAGATGGAAAGAAATAAATCTTATGGCATGCCAAAGCCTATGTGTTATTCTTACTGACACAAAACAAATTCTAGATGCTGCAAGTTTATGGGTGAAATTTGTCCATAAACTTGTGGTAGCAGAATTCTTGCTTCAGAGGGTGACCATGTTGCAGTGTGTCATGTGACGGCATAAAAGTTGACCTGTGGGGAAACTTAGTCACATATCAATAGGTGCACTGCCCTAGATTACCGCTTCAGCCCATCGTTGACAAATGACCATTGATTTGAGATGAGATGGCGTAAATACACGACGTTGCCAAATGGCAACGTTGGGAAAGAAAGGGTTAGATAGCAGGAATATTACTCTTCTTGAAAAGTTTAAGATGGACTGAATGATTACTATAGTTACCTAGAGTATAGTGAATATCTGTTAGGGCATGGAATGACTATGCCAATATAGTACAGGAATGTCACCATTCTTGATTGAAATAATCTATTACATTGTCTGTTAATGCATATGAAAACTACAAAAATGTGTCAGTTCGATCCAGTAGATCATTCTGCTTATCTATTATAATAGTGAACAGTGAACAGCTCACATTGTGTCAACGTATAGAATGACTGTGGTCTAAGGGACATAACTCTATGTAGATTGATTGACAATTGAGTTCCATGTTGCACAAATAAAACAGAGTCTGTGTATGTAGTACAGTAATCTGTAGCTTACACTGACTGTCAATGCTTATGCTGAATGAAAGTTTTGTCAGTTTTATACAATAAATTACTCTGCAGATTTATAGTGGAGCGGATATTGAGTAGCTCACTTTCCATTAGTAGTTATTTCATAGCAAGCTAACTAAATATCATCTATGTTTTTTGATAGCAGGAATATAACTCTTCTTGATTAGTTTAAGATGGACTGAATTACCTAGAGTATAGTGAATATCTGTAAAGGGCATGGAATAACTATGCCAATATAGTACAGGAATGTCACCCTTCTTGATTGAAATATGGTAAACAGCTTGTCTGTCAGATCATGGGATAAATTGTTAGCCATTGGGTCGTGTGAGGTATCAGTTTGAAGCACTCGTGGAAGATCATCCGACTGGATGAGTATGGGGTAAAAGTTACGTAATGGCACGCATGCGCAGACAGGGAATTTCGAGAAAAGGGCACTGGAATGGAAGTTTGGGGGGCCTGGGTGGAACAATATTGTCCCGATTGGGCTGTGGAAGCTATCAAAGTGAAGCCCTCGGGGGAGCGTCCAACTGGATAGTCGATACTTCATGTAGGAACTATTGTCTGGGTCTTTGTGTCGCTGAAAAGGCACAGGTCTAGACACATTGTTGTCCCCAGACTTGGCCATTGTATGCATTGTCTCGTGATTCTTACATCAAGTATGAACCACTGGATGAGTGTGGAGCTGACGTAAGGCAATAGCGTGCATGCGCAGACAGGTAATTGTGGGGAAATTACATTGGGATGGACATTCTGAGGTCGAGGTTGCCCCATTGTGGTCGGATTGGGTCGTGTGAGGTACGGTATCCGTTTGAAGCACTCGCGAGGGAGCATCCGACAGGGTGTGTATGGAGTGAAAGTAGCACAATAATGCGCATGCGCAGACTGAGAATGGTTGAAAAAAGGCCTTGGAATGAACGTTTTGGGGGCGTGCTGGGCCGGGGAGGGTATCCATGTGAAGCACGCTTGGAGGCCGATCAAGTCATGGGTGGGTGCATGTTTTCTCCGAAATGAAAAATCCGGAAACACGGACTTTACCCGTAAACTAGGGAAATCCATATCAACCAGGTCTAGAGGGGTCAATATGGTTCCCAGTGGATCGTGGCCTGCCGAGATATGCAGATTGGGTTAGCGGGTGTATGTAAAATTAGGATTTGTACGTATCATTTGGGGCCAGGCGGTTCTGGGGAATGAAAGGCCCGGATGTTGAAATAGATGTGTAGTCTCTCAATACATGTATGCTATGTTAAACACACTACATATATTTAACAAAGAAGCGGGTGGTTACAATGGAGGGTTAGTTGGGGAGAGATGAATGCATTTAAAGAATGGATGACCTTGAAAATAGTTGAATAATGTCTAACAAAGAGTGGTAGGCTCACCCAAGGGAGAGATACATGTATATGATGTGTGTGTAGAGCTATGTATAAAGTTTAACCCAGAATCCCACCTTCCACCCAATTCCCATACCCGAAGTTTAGGGTGCATGAAAAGTTAAAATAAAAAGGTGGCCTTAAATATAGATAGGGCAAGTTATGTCTTATTAACAAATGAATACATTGAAGTTGTAGCGGGAATAATTTACGGTATCATACGGTGTTGGTTTCTCCTGTTTTAAATTGTTTGCGCATAATTAGATATTTCTCTTTCGAAAGATTTGACTAGACCTGGATGGGGGCCGCTGTACTCTGAAATACGTCAGTTACCTAGATTTCTCCATTTGCAGTTTTAATATCACAATATTTTCGTTATTTCGGAATTCTTAATATAGGGGTTTCAATATTACCTACTTTTGATCCGGCAAAGTTTGCACTCGTGTTCAGAAAATTTGTAAAGTTACATGGAACACCTTCGCTCTGAACAATCACTGACTCATTTACACATGAAGACTACCAAGGTAGATCAGTAACACGGCTAGTATTTCCCTTCTTTTCCCTGGTAGCCCCATGTTATGGGAGCAATGGCGGTTTAGTACGTCCATTCGCTTGGAACGGTGTGACAACATTGCCCTTTACAGACCCATGTTTTGGGAACAAAGGCCACTTTGTATTGACCGAGATAATTGCTATTGTGCGGGGAGTGAAGTTCTGGCATACTAGATTAATCATGAAATATTTTCTCGGAATTTTCTTGGGTTGAAAAAGTGGAAGCGGATAAATTCTAGCAAGCCAGCAGCCTCTACACCTCGAGTATTGTATTGGAAGGAGGAATCCAGAGCCATTCCATCGCGTCTGCTCTGTTCTAGGAATCCGGCTTTGAAAATGTAAATGAATATCGGTTGTCATGCTCAATACGGCCTACTTGTAACTGGAGGTGAAATTTCCTTCAGTAAATGGGTTCAGTGAATATCTACATAAAATGTACCCGCCCTTTGATTTGATCCGGTGTTACACAGTCTTCCCTATCCAAATTTCCATGATGGAAAAAGTTTATTAAAAAGGCAAAAAAAAAGAAAATAAATGTGCTGTCTATGAATAAATACTATCTGTGCGGAATGCGATTCCAAAAAGGCTTTTTCCTATGTTTAAGGCGGTGTGAAATGTGAGAAGAAGAATTGTCCATGAACACGCCACGTTCCTGACGTGTTTCAACTCGACATCTGCCCGATAATGTAATAGGTTAGCCCGAAAACTTCGGCTAAGGAGTCTATTTTTTTTTTTTGGTTGTTGTTGCTGACCCCTTAGCCCGAATCACTAATACAGACCGAAAAGGAAAAAATAAATAAGACGTCAGTCGCTCGAGATCTTTAACTGCACTCGAGACAGAGGCACAAAAAGCATTTTATCGAATAAATAATATGATTTGGCATCTCCAGCACTATGACAACCACCAAATGACTCCTTTAATTAGATGGAATCTGCCATCAAACACGGATTTTGTCAACAAAACCGTTGTGTTTCTTTCTCCATAGTTTACAGGACATGCGCAGAATGGGGTTGACCTTTTGACTCACGTCATCAAGAAATCGATTCAGGCTGGTTTTAAACCAATAGCGACGTGTGTTTATTCACGTGATCAGAAAGGTCACGAGATGAAAATAGCGAAGGTCATATCCTTACAAGATGTCAGAAAGGCGCGAAAACGTTAAAATCAATCGAGGTTTCTCTCACACATTTGATCACATTTTGTCAGCATCAAAACAGTCATGATAGATGGTACATGGACAAAGAAGCTCAGGTCGGTCAAACTGTATCAAATTGGCATATTTTTGCTCTCCCGTTTCGTTATTTTCGTCAGCGAAAAGTCGCTTTTCGCGACTTCAGTTTTTATCTCCAAATTTTAACCTACCCTCGATCTGAGCTGTGATAGGAATGCCACGCCCCCTTACCCTATATTTACCTATCACAGCCAGAGTTTCTGAGTTATGTAATAGGTATACATATGTTAAGTACGCTTAGAGCAGTGTTTCGGATATTTTTGGGCTATCTATGATATATACATATCGCAGGCATATACTCATTGTGGGTGGGGGTCTTAGAAAACTCGAAATTCAATATATGACCAATAGCACCACATGCTTACTTCCGTACACATCGCCTAATCCACTGTAAGAGGTAAAAGCGCATTCTCAAAGCTGGGAGGGTATACCAGTAAAGAAAAAAAAACTCGGAGATATCGGGCGTGTAAAGTGTCGAAGATCTGTTCCGGTCTATTAACGCTCAATTAAAATGAACTTGGTTCTATAGGATAATAAAACAGATCTCGACAGTTGTTCGGTCGGGAGTATATGGCACCTATCCGCGAACAGATACACGTGTCTGGGAATCTGACATTATAGGCCCCTGTATTTGTCAGACGATGATGTGAAATGTCCGCGAAATCTAAAATTATAATCCGGTGTACGTCTCTTCATAGCATTTGTATACACCTCCTTACCTCGTATTCTTTCTTGGATAGATAAGAAAATGTATCTGTACCTCAAATTAAACCCGTGAGGACTCATTTCGGCTTCATTTTCATTAAGGGAAAAATCTTTCGCTATGAGTTTAGCGCCATCACTAACAATATGTATTTGTAGGAAAATGTTGGGGTTAAACAATTTCGCTCGTACTGCGAGGCAAAAGTAATTGCGAGTGAGAAATATTTAAGTTTTTTCGCGATAGATGAACAGATGCGTCGCTTCTGTAAACGAAGCCGTGACAAAGACAGCAATGTTGGCTGCTCTATGCGAACTCAGTCAGACAAATCATGAAAGTTAAGAAAAACAAAATTCAAATACCATCACAATCCGATAAATCCGACCGCAAAAGCCTTCTCGCCCTTTCGATTCAAAGTTGAACAGTAGTGTATAAAGGCGAAATCTGGTCGCACTTCTGTTGGTGCGGAGGGAAAATGGCCAGAGGAAAAGGGAAGAAAAAGGGGGGATGTTTGACCTATGATATTTGACCTTGGGTTACTCTAGCCACGCGGAGAAGGGACTTCGGTCACGTGATGGGTTGTGTGAATGTAAAAATTAGGAATTTCCCCGGGTCTCTAAAAAGCGGAAAAACGGACTTTACGCAAAAAACAAGGGAAATTTCACTAAATTAGCTCTAGGTGGAGCAACATCGATCCTAATTTTTGGGAAGGCTCTCAACGTGATTGAAAGCAGGGCGAGTTTTGAAGAATGTCATCGAGGTCCAATTATATTAGCATCGGATTCTGCATAGCCACGAAATAATAATCAGACTTATTCTCTCAAAAGAGAAACGATCAACAGTCTGGAAGAACGTCAGTCGATATAGGAACACGAGTCTCTACCCGCCGACAACACCCGGCCTAACGCCCGCCACCGTCCGTCTGAATGCCCGCTAACGCCCGTTAACGCACGCCACCGTCCGTTTGAATGCCCGTTAACGCAGGTCAACGCCTGTCTTGACGCCCGTCGACGTCAGAGAGAGAGAGAGATAGAGCGAGAGAGAAACAAAGCTTGTGTTTCGTAAATTTTATTGCGCCAGATGTTACTTCATACCTATGGTTGGCGAGCCGCTTTGGGCATGTTTACAGATCATTAAACTACAGAGTGGCATTAGTCTTAAGTGCGCTCTTATCAGTGTACGATGAAAAACCCCTCAATGTCGTACATCAGCACCATTTCAGCCATCTTCGTCATCTTTTCGTTTTCTCAGTGTCCAATGAGAACCCATCGTTACGTTCTACATCAGAAGCACCGCTGTATATTTTCGTCATTTTTTCTCCTTTATCCTTGTCCGATAATAAACAGCCATAGTTATGCGTCAGACTCGCTTGCTGACAGTGCTGGATACTCCAATGGCAGCATGTCCTTGAACAGCTGTTTTCGCATTTTGACAGCGTTTTCAGAGCCCCCTTGGTGGGTAAACCCATATCCTCCCCCAAGTAGCGCTTTGTTTTCATGATGGACCTGTGATTACGATCTCTGAACTATACTATAGTTAAGTGAATTTCAAGCATTCACGCTGTCTTGACTCTTTCTTAACCCTACCTGGCCTGGGGAGGGGGCGAAAAATGCCCCCCTCCCCCCAGTGAACTTTTTCTCTGCTGCTCCGAAACGACAAAACCGAGGTGGCTCAAACTTGGTGACTTTTAAGCTTATCTTATTGGGGTCATTTTGAGCCTATTTTGATATACCCCCAGGCAGAGGATCATGGGTAAATTCAAAATGGCGGCCATGTGGTATCCGCGAAAGTCTTGTTTTTCAATCTTTTCGCTCCATTTCTTCACATTTTCCTTGCCTTAAAGGCCTTGAACGTATTTTATTTATGCAAAACTAATTATTCTACATTTTTTCGAGAGAAAAATCGGGAAAATGAAAATTTCGAAAAATCGACATCAAAAAAGCCCGAAAAATGGCTTCCGAGAAGATGACGTCACTGTGACGTCATCATGTCGGCCATCTTGAATTTTTTTACATTTCCCGGTAGAGCTTGAACCAAACATACTGTGTGGTAAGTTTCAGCGCTCTAGCCTTAGTGGTAGAGAAAATATATAGGGGAGGGCACTTTCCGCCCCCGCCCCGTACCCCCCGCCCCCCTCCCCCCCCAGGCTGAGATACACCCCAAATCGCCCAGGCCAAATAGGAGTTACTATTCAACGTCATTCTGTTAAAATTAGTCTCGATTTGCATCGCATACCCTAATTCTCGAAGTATATAGGCTCTTAACCTGCAAATGGATATTTGAATTTTAGGAGAAAATCATCTCCATTCTTCAAAACAAAACAAACAAAAAACCCCGAAAGAAAGACAATTGCTTTAACGTATGAATCAGTGGTTACGCAGCCGGCGGAGCAGTTTCTTGATGAGAGCATCCACTTTCACATCCATGATGTTCCTTGTAGACTATCAGGGGTTCTTAGTGATCACTCATCGGTACATGCGGACATATCGCAATATTTATGCTTTGCTTTAGTTCATGTCAATAATTCAAAAGCTGTTTTTTCCCCTGAGAATAGTGAGTGAGTGACTACGATTTAAGGTCATTTCAACACTCATTCATCACATCAAGCCATTTGGCGTAAGCATGAGAGGGGGGTCTTTTTCATCCAGACATAACTTAACATTACAACACATATAAGGGAAGTGGGAAAAGGTGCCGACATACTGACTGCGTCACATGACTTCACAGAATAGTCTTCTGGTAAACCTATTCTAAAGCACAAACCAAGAATCTAACGTTTCGTGATATGTGTTGTATCTCAGGTACGCTTTTATTGTACCATGTGGCAACTTGAATGATATGACCAGCAGACTCTCTTTGCTTGCGAAGCCACGATGGGCACGCAGAGATTGTCCGCCCTTGCTCTGATGAACATTCACCATGGTTTCCGTTTAGATTATGATAAAGCCGAAGACATTTTGATAAAGCTCCATCCAAGATCAATCTTCCAAACTTCATATTTCAGGAGGGTGCTCTGTAAACTGCATTAACTAACGTAGTATTTCAAGCACACTTTACGCAGACCGAGTAATAAAAACGTTTTCATGAACGGCGCTGTATGTGACTTCAAATATGAGATTAATTCTTCACATTCAATGCCCGAACAAGTGGCATATAACCTATGCATAATTTGGAGTGTTCTTTGAAGAATACAAAAAACAGACATGAACAAAGGACAAGATTAAGACTTAATTCTTAGAACTTTTAAGAAATTTAAAACTGATCTCGAGACAGTATGTCCAACAGAGCCATAGTCGGACGGGAATGGCTACCTCGGCAATCATCATCGACATCGTTGGATGTATAACTAATTGAATGCGAAGTGCCCTTTTCACACTTGAATGTATGAAATGATACTGTTCACTTCTATTAGTTTTCGTGAATCTATATAGATAAAAGTATGATAAAAGTCGGGGGAAACAGCTCAGATCGCGCCTGCGGTCGTTTGAGACCCAGCAGCTTCCGGGGCCTGAAGTGGCCCCTGGACCCTCGCCCTATGTCCTGGGATACTCGCACCCCCCTTTGTAATTGGCTGGTTTTCGCCACTGTAAAATTAGCCGAGGTGATACACTCAAATACTTACATGTCCTGGTAGTTATTTTGACGGCCATGCCTTCCTTCTTACATCGCTCCTCCAAGCCTTTCTTCACGTCTTCCCAGGTTTTATGGTAAAAAATAAGATCAACGTCTCGTCCATCCCAAGGAAGATTACCCCGTACCTTCACACCACCCAATGTAATACCAGCGTCAAGGAAATAAAGGATATTCTGAAAACGATAATAATTCCATTGAGTAGTGTGCATATATGCCTCCACTATGGAAGATGGTAGCGGCCACTCGCTTTCTCGCATACTCGCCCTGAATTTTGCTGACACCAGAAGTGGAGAACGCGAGGCGAGAAGTCGAGAACGTGAGGCGAGAAGTCGAGTACGCGAGGCGAGAAGGCGAGAAATCGAGAAAGATCTCGACTTCTCGCCTCGCAATATCGACTTCTCGCCTCGAGTTCTCGACTTCTCGCCTCGCGTACTCGACTTCTCGCTTCGCGTTCTCGACTTCCCGACTTCTCGTGTCAGCAAAATACAGGGCGAGTATGCGAGAAGGCGAGTGGCCGCTCCGTCTTCCATACTCCACCCAGTTCAAGTGAATAGTTCATCAAGTTGAACCGGAATGTACATAACTACAATGAGTGATAAAGTTTGACAACAAATAAACCAGAAGTTAAAGAAAAAAAGTCTTCTGCAAGAGGGAAGCGGTCAACAGTTTTAATTATACCGTATCACCGATCGAGTCATCCAACAATTAGGGTACACTTTTTTTCAGACGAAATTTCGTTTATTTTTATTTTTTTTAGATTGTACGTTAGATGAAGTTTTAGATTGTATTTTAAATGGAATTATACACGTACATGAAGAAGTCTACCAGAGCTACGGAAGAAAAAAGCACCGAATCTGTTTGAAAATATCCCAAACTTGAACAAAAAGCGAAGGTACCGGCAAAAACGCACCCGGACCCAATAGAAAAATTCATGTACTGGGAAAAGGAGCACCATATCTGCACAAAAAAGATACCATACCTGAAACAAAGTGACTGAAACCACGCGCACTGGATTTAACTTCACATGGCAGACAACGGCGAAAACATAAGCAGGGCAAAGTGGATTTTCTTCAATTCCTGTCATTACGTCTATACCAGAACAATAACACACTTTCTATAAACTACATCTTCAGAAGTACAGGTAAATCAGAAAACCTCGCAGAGGGTTAACATTTTTGGTGATTCGAATGAGCTCTTGAGTCTTTGCCTCTATTATACCAACTCGTACATTTCATCCCCCGCGGTTGTTTTGAATCAGCATGTCGGTCAGCTTCACATTTCAACTTAAATGCTACACTAACGTTCCGTCATTTACCTTGACATACTGAATAGAGAAAATTGTTCAAACCGGGAAACGCACGTGATGGCATATAGCCAATCAAGATAGGAGCTTGCCAACACCGTGCAGCTGGGATTTTCTTTGATGTCTGCCCGTGTGGTTTCCATATATGGCAAATGGTGGTTGTATTGATGTCAATTTCTTCCGAGTAGCCAATCAAATTTGAGTTTTTGAGAGGTCATACATTGCACTTCTCCTAATATGGACAACGGAATATTTATAGAGCTATGACATCACCAATCCCTTATTCTGATCAAACAATGTGTCGTATTCAGCCAAGGCAACACGTGTAGTGTTCGGCTTGGATATGCGAAGATGCATGTCGGTACGCCTGATGTCAAAGTAGTTTGGCCATCAATGAATCTCAACCTGTCACTTCTCATACCTTGCAGCGGATTGACGTAATCGGCCAGCTTAGCGCGTTCATTGATTGCTTTGAAAAGAAGGGGCATACGAATAAATAATGATACTCGTCACCTAACAAGTTAATAATACACAGTTCGCATGCTCTGTTGCTACGCAAATATTTTTCTAGACAGGTCGGTTTCGAATAGAACATAATTAACGCCCTTTCATGAATCAGTTGCTTTGCTAGACTAATTCTGTCTATATTAGTCTGATTGTCTTAGTTTAATTTTCTTATTTAACCAGATTAAATTACAAGCGTTCGGTTGGTTGAATGTATAACTACATCCAAGTTCATCTAATATCCGACGAATATAGTCTAACCATTTACTCTCAACATTCTGTGAAACATTATTTCTATAGAGATATCGATCAATTATTTGGGATAGCTTACTTCCCTCTCGTATTGCAAGTCGGACTCAAAAAATTAAACCGGAACGTATTTGTACAGTTGACAGCAAAGTATTATATATCTATAGTTCACCGTACAGCATATAAAATGTGGGGTAAACTTCCTTACGAACAGAACACATTTAAAAATAATCTGTATGCAGTTTCTCAAATATAGCAATATTGTTTTCAAAGCCCCAGATTTCACAGCCGTATAGCATTAGGAGAACAATTTCCCCTAACGGATCGATCGATACACTGGCTCGCGGGGATAATAAACTCTGACAGATCCCGGTCTAACTGTCACACTGTCATTTTAAGTAGCCTGAAACGAGATACCGATCTTGGATTAATTTTGCACCGTTTTCAACAACAGAACAATAAAGGAGTAGGAGATCGGTATGGCGTTTCAGGTACAACACAAACTATGATTAAAACGGCAGAGCGACAGTTATGCTGGGGTTTACAGAATTTTTTTTATTGTTCTGGTATAGACGCATTTGCGTACACTTCGCCATCCATAAGATGGCTTGCGAATCGTGTGTCTCCATTATCGCGGAGCGATATCCGGTGTTTTACCGGATTCTGTTCGGCCTTCATCCGGCGGAGAACAGACTCGAAAACTCTGATAAATTACAGCTTTTCATACATACCCCAGAAACAGATATTGCCTGGGCTTACAAAATATATAGGAATGAATAACTTTCGTATCATCCAAGAGGTGTGGTAGATCTGTAATTTTGAACAAGTAGATCATCACATGACTCGAAAATGGCGGGTTACGTTGGGGTTACGTCGATAGACTTTAGCTGATTGGCTGACGAAGTCACGTGGTATTGATTTATGGAAATTCCCTCTAGCAGTTGCCGAAAGTAGTCTGAAATGGATACACACGATCCCAGGGTCAGTCTTACCGCGTATAGATGACCCAGATGGTTACAGGTTGGGTATAGACGTAGTGAGAGGAATTGAAGAAAATCTCCCTGCTTTCGTTTTCGCCGTTGTCTGCCCATTCTAGTCTCGCGATACTCCCTACTACGAGAAGAAACCATAAGGGAAATGGAAACCATCCCTCCATTTTTTCTTCTTATTTTTGGGGGGGGGGCGTATGATATCTGCGTTTGATATTTTTTCTAGGTAATAGACGTCAGGGTATGGTAGAGAATTAAAACTGTAGTACCTCGGCTTGACATCAAAAGTAATGACTTTATTTGAGTCAAGATGAAAGAGAAAAACATTTAGAAAAAAGCTATTTGGAAAAAAAATAAAAATAAAAATGAAAGTACTCAAAGTAATGATGTCTGGATCGTCAATAATGGGTTTCAAAACGTTCAAAACGTTTCAGCTGGCATGTTTCTGCCGATCGCAGATGTATGGATACATGTGGAGATTTTCTCCAAGTGTTGGGCGAGGAAGTGAATTTGTGAAGGCGGCTCATTTCGAAATATGTCAGGTCTTCGTGGTAGCAAGAAACTATTTGCAGTAATATGCTCAAACGTGGATCATCTGCGTCAATGTCTTCTACCAGTTTTTGCGAGCAGACTTTCATAATTCATGCAATTCTGTTGTGACAAAACGATACGACAAATTTGCGAGGAGACTGGATAGTTTTGTTAACTAGTTTTATTAATAGTTCTGTGTAGCGCAGATATTGACAAGAGCTGCATGAGTTTGCGTTAAGTCTCCAACACAGGCCCGCAAAACAAGAGTTTTGGGGGGTGTGGGGGTGGTATTAGGGTGAAGTGTCGAAATATGGGGTCTCTATATATAACCCCATGCTTTATATAAATAGTTGTGGATTTATATAAAGCATGGGGTTATATATAGAGATTCCATATTTCGACACTTCACCCTAATGCCACCGCCCACGCCCCCCAAAACTCTTGTTTTGCGGGCCTGTGGTCCCCAAGATCACTTATGCCAGGTGTTTGTAGTAAAGGAGTTGTTCGCTTTAGATGGATATTTATCCCTCCAGAGTCGCTCTCTGCTGCTCTAGTGTCTCGCTCTGAGTCGGCAGGCATTCCCCAACTCTTTGTCAGACAGGCGAGGCCAGTCTAATGGGAAATTCTGGTTCATATTCTCCCAGAGTTATACCATTAGTTTTTTCATGAACAATGCAGATATTTACGAACAATAATCAGTTATATTATTATATAAACCGACTCGAAAAGTGAAATATCGCTACCGAAAGTTCGGTTCATACTCCATGTAAGATTCACGAGACAATGCATACAATAGGCAAGTCTGGTGACAACAATATGTCTAGACGTCAGCCTTTTCAGCTGCACAAAGACTCAGACAATAGCATCCTACATGGAGTATCTACCGAAAGTTCTGCGAACAATAATTAAGGAAGAAACTGCAAAAAAAACAAAAAACAAAAAACAAAAAAACATATTGCACATGCATAATCACTTGGGAAAGCAAGCGTCACCACTTGTTGAGGGTCATTTTCTTAATAAAGGCCTTGATATAAGACAAGTTTAACCTTATAACTTTTCAATTCATCTTTCCGCTGCCCTAAGACGAAATACCCTCATGTAGAAATTATATATGTATAACAATTAATTTTTTGCTCTGCTGGATCGTCAGAATATTCAAACACTGAACAAGTGGTCTGACTGAGTGTGTAGAGTTGTTTGTGTGCCATTCTATTCACGAATTATAATAATAGGGGATTATGTGCGTTAGGAGTTCGCAGTCTTTTATTTCACGCTACTTTTGTACTTTAAATTCTAAAATGAAGATGAGAGAAAAAAAGGAAAAAATGAAGAAAAAAAATTCAAAGATTTGTGGATTCGAACCAGTATGTTGCTTTTCTTTTAATCTGTGGCCCAACACTGTAACCATTCGGCTAAGCAGCTGTTACAATTATCAGCTTGAGGAATCGTGCTGAATGGCGGTGAACGACACCCTTTCAGAGCATAACGAGCGTTTTGACATATTTCAGTATTGTAAAAATAAGACACCTTTAACCAAAACGATTTTTCAGTATCATTTTGGATCAAATGCACTGCATTTCGATATGTAAGACTCGTTTTGGTTAAAGGTGTCATATTTTATACATGAAGGGAATTCCCTTCAAGAATATCGCCAAAAATTGCAAAAACAAACAAATGCTTATTTTCTAATACTCGTAATATTTTTTTGACAAATCTCTTCTCCGTGAAAACTGAGAATATGAAAATTCAGTATTTTCTCTCTCAAGCGAATAACTTTTCAAGTAAACGAGACGAAATTATATTTCAGTTTTATAAACGCAACACACAAAGAAAAAAATTACGGTCTAACCGAACACCTCCTTTGTTTGTTGACAACATAGCGTTGGAGAGACAATTTCTGTGAAAATTTCTGTTGTTGTTGCTGCACGATCATTGCGTATATAATTTAGTTTGAAAAAGTTTGAACACCAACAACAACAAAACTTTTCGAAAGCGGTACCTGACAACTTCTCTTGTTCCCGCTTTCGAAAAGTTTTGTTGTTGTTGTTGGTGTTCAAACTTTTTCAAACTAAATTATATTCGAGGAGCAGAGCACTGGACAGGTTCCGGTGAAGTCCACAAGACAAGAAAAATGTAAATATTATTGTTGTTGCCCTTCGACACATATCTCCTCTAGAAATATATTCCATGCTGTATGCGCACACATTAAAATAGTAACGAACGCCGACTTTGAACATGGGAAAGGACGCGACTACGAGTGTTGAAAACTGGGGTCTTCATAATCACAGAAACGGAACCTGCCCAGCGAGAGCGGAACGAGATTTGCAATACGCAATGATCGTGCAGCAACAACAGGAATTTTCACACAAATTGTCTCTCCAACGCTATCGTTGTCAACAAATAAATTACGAACTATAAACACCAGGCAAAAAAAGTTATCTTGGGGACTACCGCACACTCAGACAGACGCAAAACCGCAGAGACGACAAACACCAAGAGGCGGGCAGCTTACCATGTTACCAGGTCATCAATTTACATTTGCAACAGTCTGCGATGACAGCACATCGCTAGGATGAGTATAAGTGCAGCTCAATTGTTGTTGTTGCAGCGCAAGTGGTAAGCTCTGAGAACCGGGTTTTAGTCGATTGCGCGAAACCAGACAAATGCAAAGAACAAAAAAAATAGTCCACGGATTCAAGCAATCCCTGGGCGAAGAAATGCCCTCAAATTCAGATTTCGTTTTATTTCTAGTTAACATGAAACGATTACGAATGTTTTTTCTTCATTTTCTGGTTGATACCCTGATATATGACACAAACACAAAGTGCAAACCACCGGCGGATTGTTACAGGTCAACACAGGGTCATTGTTATATAGTGCACGTACACATTTTCAGATATTTCGTGAGTGGCAGCATAGTCTGGTCGACACCGCTACGCGGTGCGATCCAGACAAAAAAAAATCATCATTTATTAAAAATATACGTAGACATCTACCATCCAATATACCACAGGCTAGGCAACTGTGTAGAGATGTTATATTGAGAAAACAAAATTTCAAAACTATAGAATACATGGGGATGGGGTATAATTAAATCACACCAGATCCCTATCAGCTGAATATACATTCGTGGAAGAACATACCTTTTCTTCGAAGAAATCTGCTACGAAGTTCAAGTTGTAGACGAGAGCCTTGAGGGATTCAGGATCAGCGTACGTGTCCCTCATCCAATGAGGCGGGCCAAATTTCCAGCTCGCAAAATGTGACGAGTCTACAGCACTCACCTCTCGACCAAAAGAATCTCGGATTATGTAGATTTGATGTTTGAGCATGAAGGGAAATCTGGAGTCAGCTTCATTGGTTTTTGTGAGTTTTGGAGGCTCGCGCGGTACATAAAATCGAACCTCTGGTCGTAGACCAACCACAGATTTTCCCTTTGCACGGAGAAAGAAATCTGTTGTTGCCATGGTAGGTAGACTAGAGTCAAATCTGGGATATATTGTTCCTAAACTCTTGACACGACCCATGAAAGACGACGATGTCTCCTCACAAACCATCATATCCCCTACACTATAGCGGTATTCGAAACTTTGTGAGAACGTCCAATTACAAAGACGAAGTCGGTAACAAGGTATCTCTAATTCTGGATATTTTATCCCTGATTTCACACGTAAGTATGAGCCACCCACGAAATCAAGCTCGTGAATATTTTCAAGAGCGTCGTATAGCCAGCCAATGCCTTGGTCACTGGAATGTTCATATATCTCCACTCCACTCGAAAGGTATAAAAAATACCGAGTGTTTATTTGTTTGGTCAGCTTATACAATGCTTCGCCTTCTGTTTCTACATTGAAAATATAGTTTATCCTGTTGAATGTTGTTGGATTATCGTAAGTTCCGGATGATGCAACATTTATAAGTATATCTGGGTATTCTTCCATTAGTCTGCCTATTCGAGCTTCTAAATTCTGTTTTGTTTCTCCCGAGGAGAACACAAGAATTGTGACGTGTTTCTGTACATACTCTCGAGACAAAGAATAATTTAAATTCCGTTTCAAATGCCGTTCCATTGGGATGCGCATGTTAACGTCTACCGAGATATTGTGATTCTTCAGAAGTGTTTCGAACAAATTAAGCTTTTCTTCAGCTTTTGAAAGATTATCTTCTAGGTGTTTAACATAGTTAGAATAAAACACAATTCGAGTCAATTCCAATAGAAAACCCAAAATGAACAGAACAAATATTAAATGTAGCTTGGAACGACACATCTTTTTTATATTCATTCTGACTCAATCCACCTTTGCTTATTATCATCATGATATAACTTCTCTGTTGCTCATATTGCAACTTGTACCAAATTCAGATAAGACGACATAGAACGAATTTGGCTGGCAATGACTGCTATTAATGAATCCCGACGGCCTACTTCAGTTCACTACATTGGTGTTTGGGCACAATTCACGAAACGTTAATCTTGAAAGCATACACTGACACTGAAAATATCGGCAAGCTCTGTGAAATGCATAATCGACGAGATAGAGGCCTATAGCTTTGTATACATCAGGATTAAAGGAAACAGTTCTGAAATATCCATCAGCGATTGCTGAAGGTTTCTGTAAGTAGTACCGCTCAGGACCCAACACCGTTGATCAAGAGAAGCAAGATCTGTGCATGTTAACATAGACATAACATCCCTGTTGCCCAATCTGTTTTGATGCCGCCACGACAAAGGACACTCTTGGCTATAAATGGGAATACGGCGAGTCTCAACACTCCAACCAGGACCGTGGGACCTTCAAGAAACCAAGGGGGACGACTCTGTCTAAAAGAGAGGATATATTAAACAGGTACACATATACATAATGACCATATATTTGAAACACTAAACATAATATCTCTCATTTTTGTTATTGCCAATGACAGCTTGGGAACATACAGAAGTGTCCATCTGAGTTCGGAAATCATCGAATGTGGAATAATAACAGGGAAATATGGGTATCAGGTGCGAAAATATATACAGACATTCTCAGCGGATGTGACACAAAAATGTAGTTTTTACACCAGCACTCCTTATCTATATTTTCCTGCACACGTTCAATTTGTTTCCACATTTCCGCGTATTGTGATCTAGATGTTTTTTACATTTTACTGCATGATATGATCTTTCAGCTAATAACGCGATGAGCAAGTATGATGTACTCGACTAAATAACACTCATTGTAAGCCTAGCGTGGTCCCATCGTACTCCATACGGTTACTACACAATGCTACTGCAGTTATGAGGCGCCGTTTGTCACTTTCTGATTTATATTTATTTGGTATTGATCAGCCAGATATGTAAATCCGTTAAACATGGAGGTGAAATAAAAACTGGGTTTAGTAAAATTTAAATCCTATATCAGCGAAAATAATACGTGAAAGATTTGTAATTACCTATTTTAAAGTGATCGTAAACCCTCAAGTAAAGTTTCCATCAAATGAAAGACCATTGCAAGCAGTGTGGGAAAATATTTATTGTAATTTTTTACGATTTTATTACACGGAGTAAACTGCAATTAAAGCATGGTATTCTATGGTGGTCTGTTGCAATCATATCTAGGTCCAGTGACGTCACACTGCCTTAATACATATATTTCAAACTTTGTATGCACGTTTCAGTGATTGAATCAAGCTTAAGGTGTGTATACTTTGAGTTTCAACACAGACTCACTGTCCCAATGTGCATGTTTCACCAAAATCTGGGAGATGGCGACTCATGAGTGTCAAGTCAATTTGAATCTTGCATTTAATTTCCCCGATTTTGGAACATGCACATTGGAGTGAGTGAGTGAGTAGGATTTAACGTCGTTTTCAACATTGTTTCAGTCATATCACGACGGTGCACATTGGAGCAGTGAGTCTGTGTTGAAACCCATGGGTGGGCGAACACTGAACACAGTCTTTCCACAGAATTCCGCTGTGTTGTAAACAGGCACTAATATGTGAACCATCTATCAATCTTATAAATGATCATTTCTTTAGGCAGTTCTTGTACTCCCATCATGGAGTTTATCCTAATAAATTCTATGCTCTCATGATGCAGTCAACAAGTTTAATCCAATGACGAAGATAGAACGATCCCAGATAAGGCATATAATCATGCTGTAATTTTTTTTTAAGAAATAAAGATATTTTTAATTTGGCAAAAGTCAAACATAAACGAAACTGAAAGATAATTTTTTTAAATTGTAGTTCTCCGACTTTTTGAAAAAGCCAAGATGATGTAAAGGTAGCATGGATTTTACCTGAGGAAAAAAACCTTGCTGTTACGTTTTATGTTTGTGTCATTAGCACAGACAACAAAAAGAATATAAGCCTACCGAAATATCAGTTTCAGTCAATATGACATAGGGGCCTAACGTTATAGTCAGGCGAAATTTATTTTGGTCATATATATTTTACTAGCAGTTTTCCAATATAATATCATTATGGCACCTTTACATATATTGAAAAACCCTATTAAATTGTATACAACCAAAAACCAAAACAGCCAAAATTACAAGCGTCTGGTCCGTCATTCATAATTCAGCCGTCCTCCATTAAAGAATATCCGCCTCCATAATCCAAAGACCTATTCCATATTCCATATAACAGTATTAGCACCAAATTCAAAAAGACAATCATAGTATACATAAACATAGGCTAGGTCAAAAGTTTTCAATGATTCCAGCAAGACATCATGATGTTCCAAAAAATCAAATCCGTATCGCTGATCAATATTATTAATCCATATGATATTCGTTGTAAAGTCGTCATCTAGAGAATGATGTATCTCAGTCACGCTTTGATTGTGACTGTTCTTATGAGCACCGTGAGGATCTTGAAGTACATGGGTTCATATGGCCCCTAGCCCCGGGTTAAGCGGATTTAGACACAAGTTACGAAACGTAACGCCATATATCTTGCACGCTACGCTCCTATTTTGCTATCAGCATGCGATATGTATCGCCAAATTTGAGAAACTTTGAGAGGAGGCGCTTTGTGGTATAGCCCTGTTTTATAAGTTTCTGCAACAATGTTTTATGATGTTGATTAAAATCGTCACATTTAACAAAGGATCTAGCAAATGCTACTAGACGAGATATGTATACGCCATATGCATGTCCCACTGGAATATTACTGTCCAGAAAAGTCATTTGAGAGGACAATCGATTACGTCGCCGGAATGCCCCCTCCTTCCCCCCTAATTATTTTTCTTGCCCCTTGAGCTAGGGAGCTGAAACTTACCACACTATACCCTTGGGTCAAGTTCTACCAGAACATGTGAAAAAAATCCAAGATGGTCGCTTTGATGACGTCACACTGGCGTCATTTTCAAAAACGGCATGTTTTGGTCGATTTTTCGGTCGGATTTTCCGAATTTTTTATTTATGCAATTTCTCCGCAAAAAATGCATGATAAATTGGTAAATATTAATGTGATGTGAAATAAAATAGTTTTTGTCCACTTTCCGTTGCGGAAAAGCAGAAATTTTGAAGAAATATGACAAAAACATGTTTTCTGGTACCCACGTGGCCGCCATTTTGAATTTACCCATGATCCTCTGCCCGGTGGGTTATGCAAATAGGCTCAAAATGACCTCAATATGAGTTCTCTATTTTTTGTCATTCCGGAGATAGCGCAGAAAGTTACCCCCCCGGCCTGGTAGGGTTAAGTTAAGTTTCATAAAACATGCGGATAGAAATCCATGCATGGACGTACAAGGCTAACAACAGAAGGAGTTTTCTACGATAGGTAAAATCCTATAATAATTCAATCACCAAATTCAATAACCTTTAATTTCGTGAACAAAATTCAAATCAATCGTCTAATAAATTTTTTAATCCTCTAGACGCATTAAAATAACCAAGAAATAATGGTTCATCTACATGATTTCTGGCAATTTTGTCAACTTGTTCTAATAAATTTTATCACGCTCTGACATTTGGATGAGATATATCACTTCTTACGATTGAATTATTAGAGAATTTACTGCAAACGCCACACCGTCTTTGATGATAACTAACGCCGGTGGAGACGAAAGACTCCTGGCCACTATATCTACTATATGACAATCAAGATTTTGTACAAACATTTCCCCTGGCGGATAAACATAGACTTCCATTGAGTGTACACTTTGACATTTCATGTTTTATGAGCCCCGGTCATTTCTAAAACCACAGCAAAAACTCATTAGCATATCTTACTTCGGATATGTATATCCAATACTTTGTCAGTTCGGGATTAATAAATCAGAACTTCATAACTAGATATATATATATATCTCAACACTGTGCTATCTTAGTATTTTAGTTCTCTTGTTTTGAATCGCTATATGTTATCTGTATCTCATGTGTACATGTTTTTATCTGCATGCCACAGTACCACATGCTAAAGTTTCTCATTTTTATCTTTCTGTCCTAAATACTAATCATCTAGCCGTTGTATGTTTATTTCAATTTTATTACGTTTGCGCTTCATGTACATATTTTTTTTATCGGGAGTCCAACTAGTATAGGTGTTCGCCACCTGTTTGGGCTACCCTTGCATGTAATGTATTCATCACGCTACAGTACAATAAATAAATAAAATAAATAAAATACACAGGCGAGCAAAACATATATAGTTGTAAGTTGTCAGGGGTTAAAGAATAGATAACAACATTTACCAAAAGCATGTTTCAACTTGATAAAGTCAATGGTTTGGCATATCGCCGTTTAGTTAAAATTGGATATTGTTTTCTGGGCATAAAATTTCTTTACCCGGCGTCTAAAACAATCTACAGTCAAGGACACATGCTGGATGTGACTTGGTAAAAGGTTCCATAAAGTAATACTTCTCATGTAAAATGACGACTTGAACGATTCAGTTTTACAAAGCACTATACTAAGAGAATTCTGACGATTCGACCTCAAATTTTTCACATTATTGTTAAAATATACAGACTCGGGAATGTAAAGATTTTCCTCCTGAAGACATTTAAAGAAAAGAACAAGATCCGAAACTTCCCGTCTGAGGGATAAAGGCATCAACTTACACGCATATAGTCTGGTGTGGTAGTCACTGTTATACTCGTTCGTGATATATTTTGTTGCTCTGCGTTGGCCCCCTTCTAAAAGTGTGACTGGTTGCTTGTTGTGGGGCGACCCTACCGGAGAGCAGTAGGCCAGAACACTTCGGACCATAGAACAGTATAAAGAGCGCTTTACAAACTTGTCAACATTGCTTCCACATGTACGCTTAATCAAGCCAAGCCTTGGTTTGCTTTACCAACAATTTTTCTAATGTTCCGCATTAGATTTGAAGCGACATCCACCCCTAAGTCGCATATGATGTTTTCATATTTAAGATCCGCATTATACATAGAGTAATTAAACACAACAGGGTTGTGTTTCCGTGTTACTTGCAGTAATTTACATTTAACCAAGTTGAACAACATGTTCCAATCTTGGCTCCATTTGATAAGGTTATTGATATCTAGTTGCAGTGCATAACAATCTTCCATAGTTTTAATTTCTCGTAAAAATTTACTATGATCAGCGAAAAGGGCGACAACAGTACCTTCGGAAACACAGTCAGGTAAATCGTTAATGTATAATAAGAACAGGACGGGTCCAAGAATAGATCCTTGAGGAACCCCTGATAATACAGGTAGCCATTCTGAAAATTAGCCTTCGGCCACGACACGTTGTTTTCTATTGTGAAGGTAGCTGCTCAACCAGTTATGAAGACTGCCATGAAAATCATACATTCGTAATTTATACAATAGTTTGCCGTGGGGAACAGAATTGAACGCCTTGGGAAAATCTAAATATAAAGCGTCGACTTGACCGCCATCGTCTAAAACTTTTCTCAACCAGTGTTCCATTTCTATAAGTTGAGAGCATGTCGATTTCCCCTTAACAAATCCATGCTGGAGCCTATGAATGGACTTTTCTAAAGTGGGGTAAATCTTATTTATAAAATACATCGCTCAAGAACTTTACAACCCATTCCTTGACACCTTTTTTGAACACTGGCACGAAATTCGCAACCCCAGAATGCACGGACTTGTTAAATAACATACACAATGAGGGTGCTAACTCAAAGGCGCATTCACGCAGAATACGCGGTGAAATATTGTCCGGCCCACAGTTGAGATAGCACGCTGTGTACATCGTGAACAGTGAATTGTAGATTTCCCAGACTATTGTCTATGCATGTGCTAATAGGGGAGAAAGAGAGATTTGTTTCAGGTTTAGTAAATACAGAATAAAAGCACTTATTGAAAAGAGTTGTCTTATCCTTTGCGCTTGTCGCCTCAGAATCATTATGTTTGATAAGATCTGGAATGGATCGTGTTTTGGCCTTAGCTCGAAAAAATGACCAAAAACGCTTGGGATTCTCTTTCATACTCCCTGACAATTCGTTTACATAATGATTGTATTTAGCAGTGACCAGATTTTCAGCTGATTAGTCAGTTCACGTAACTTGTGTTTCAATGTTAATGATCCGGTCCGCTTAAATTTAGCTCGGACTGATTCCTTTTTCTTAGAAAGATGGATAACTTCACTGTCGATCCATGGATCTCTGTTCAAGTCTTTACATTGGGATTTAGGTATATGCTCATTTACAGTGATAGTTACGACTGATCCAAAAGTGCTGTTTCCAGTGGCGTGCTCGCGTAAAGCCGCCCAGTCCGCTTTCTTGAAATTGTAAACCTCTCGTGAATTTTTTGGTTTCTGAGTCAATTTCATGGCAATATTAAATTCAACAAGTTTGTGGTCTGTGTCTGTGTCTTCCATAACTCACTGATGAACATCTGGAAGATGTGAAAGCGCTTTGAGTAAATACAGTTTCGGTGATTACCCGTCATGCTATATTATTCGTATAGTGGTTTTTTTCTTGAAATATTTTACAACACACAAAGGCAGTTTTTCTTTTGATGAATAATAATTTATTGACGAGCACTGGGATAGAAGTACAACACGACAAATATCACATATACAACTACATCACAAAACAAGAGCCCAAGGGGCTTCAATATACAAATTTGACAAAGGTCAAACTTCCTCTTCCAACTTGCAAAAGTCACATAAATTTGTATCTTCAATTTTTAGAATGTACAATAACTTATTTGTTGCTATTAATCTATGTACTATTCTATTTTGAAACCATCTCAAACGAGTATCGAGAGTTGCTAAAAAGGAAGATTGATGTGTTTTTTCCATATGATATTTTTGTTTAAGACAATTTGTCATTTCTCCTCAATAGGGGCTTTTTGTATTTTGACTTCACAAATATATCATAAAAGTCTCGACATCCTTTTGAATTTTTCAGAAGAATGCTAATCTGGTTGGGAAAACATGGATAAATACATCTTTCAATCATAGATCTGTGATCCGAACCTGCTAACATATAAAGTTTAACAGCTTGTATAATACCGTGATATTGTAGAAAATTTGATTGAATTTGATATATTTCAACAAAAGCTTCTAAGGAGAGAAATCCTCCTTTGTTATCAATTAAGTCGTTCACAAATTTAACACCAGAGGTATACCAGTTTTTGTAGAAAGCAGCTTTTCCTCCAATTCTTCTCTCATTATTATACCACAAGCACTGGCTCCTCTTATCTTCTATATTCATAATTTTCAAACATTTGCACCATGCCGTAAACACATCTTTTCAAAAAAGGCTATGAATATCACGAACGATTATATATTCTAGCATATCGGAACCGAATTCCACTAAGGAAAAGGGTTATTTATCGTAATTGGACATAAATAGTTCTTGCCAATTTGTAGAAGTGCTGAAAAGCCTTCTAATCCAAGTTATTTTCATTGATTGTAAAAATGATTCTAGATCTATCATTCTTAGCCCACCATCTACATATATAGCTTTGTATTGCCTGAACACGTTTTATTTATCAGGTTTGTCGTCCCATATAAAGTTAAAAACAGTTTTCTGAATTTTATCAATCAAATATGAAGGAGGATTATAGGAAGACAAGAAAAAAGCATATTTAATTTCGGTAAAGCAAGTGCCTTAACTATACAGTTATTCGACCCATAACCTTAAGTGAATGTTTTTTCCACAAATTTAGTAGTTTTTGAATATCCTTAAATTTATCTTTATAATTACTCAATACCATTTCTTTTCTGTCTTGGATAAAAAATATGCCCAATAATTTAAATTCTCCGGCCTCACACCACTTCAAGTTATATTCTTCGCATATTTTATCTCCCGAACCCTTTTTCGACCCTATCCACTGTAAGATACTTTTGTTAAAATTTATCTTTAAGCCGGATAGACAAAGGCCGTTTAACTGCAGTTTATTTACTTATATAATAATAATAATAATAATAATAATAAAGACTTTATTTAGACTGGGTGGTCCAATTAGCACGCAGGTTAGTCTTCCTTGAAGCACAGGAAAGTATTAATAAAAATGTTAGTATATATGGATATTAACAATAAAATACATAATAAAATTAACATACAAGATCTAAGCAGCTGAAGTCATATTGCACTATTTGACTAATTCTCCATATATATGATTAAGAATCTTTGGTCTGATTAAATTCATATATTACAAACTTAAAATTAAATTTATCACATTTGCTTTTAAAGATTTTGACTTAAAACTATAAACAGATAATGATGTTTTAATTTGATTTGGAATAATATTCCATAACTTGGCTCCAGAGTATTGAAAGCTTTTCCGAAAAACTTCAAGCTTAGGTCGTGGTATGACCAAGTCCCCACACTGTAAAAACTGCCAATTTCGAGGAGTAAATGTTCAACCTGTTATCTACGGAGCCGTAAAAGGGACATGCTCCGATCCGCACTTATTAACTGCGACCCCCAGTTATTAAGTGGAGGTATACTCCCAGTTAATAACTACGACCCGCACTTATTAAGTGCGACCCGCACTTATTAACTGCGACTCTCAGTTATTAACTGCGACCCGCACTTATTAAGTGCGACCCTCAGTTATTAACTGCGACCCTCACTTATTAACTGGGGTCCGCACTTATTAACTGCGACCCGCACTTATTAACTGGGGCCCGCACTTATTAACTGCCGCCCTCAGTTATTAACTGCGACCCTCAACTATTAACTGAGACACGCACTTACTAACTGCGACCCTCAGTTATTAACTGCGACCCTCACTTTTTAACTGGGGCCCGCACTTATTAACTGCGACACGCAATTACTAACTGCGACCCGCACTTAATGACTGGGGGTCGCAGTTAATAAGTGCGGATCGGAGCATGTCCCTTTTACGGCTCCGTAGGTAGCTCGAACATCCCCATCGCGCACTTATTATTACCTTTGCGCCCTATTGGACCTTCATTAACTTGAAAAAATGGGCCACGATGAATAAAAATACCGGAATGGCAGACTAAATGGCCCTTCGTCGGTCACAAATTAATTACAGACGTTAAAATTATCCCTATGGAGTCTCAAAATCACCTGAAATCGAGGGTCAAGAAGATGGGCATTTCCGTGATAATAGATCCCGTGTATACAGGGGATGATGATCACAACATCGATTATGGTATTTTTATTCATCGCGGGCCATTTTCTCAAGTTAATGAATGTCCAATAGGGCGCAAAGGTAATAATAAGTGCGCGGTGGAGATGTTAGTCTTACCAACAGGGAAATGTATTTGTCGTCGGCATAGCGTTGGGGAAGGGAGACGCTATGAATCTTCGCTATCAGACAGCTGATCGGTGTTCGTATGTACACATTGATCGTGCATGACTTCCCATGTGCAGGTTTCAGCTGATCGATCTGTACAGCTCCATAATTCCGGAATAACGAGCATTTCTGTGTGTGTATCGTCAGAAATTCACCAGCTGGATCTAATAACTTATTTCCTGAGATATGTGCACGAACTTCGCATCCTTTCGGATAGATTTGAATAAAAATTGCTAAAACGTGAAGAGAGAAAAACACCCCTCCTACACGCGCAGCCATCTTGCTAATGAAATTATATACATGTATATATATCTAGCAATCTAGAATAGGTATTTATAAATCTTTAACGCATTATTTTCGTTGATATACGATTTAAATTTTACTAAAACTAGTGTTTATTTCACGTTCATGTTTAACGGATTTATATATCTGGCTGATAACTACCAGATATTTATAAATAAATAGAAGGTGAAAAACGGCGCCTCATATGCAGTTAGTATACCCCGTTCGTTCAGCGTAGCTAAGATAGGAAACGTGCGAGGGGACGATGCTGTGAAATAGTAACTTCGTATAAGAATACAAAATTATCAACAACCACAAGAAGAAGAGCATAACCCCTTAACCTATATTTGAAGAGAAAAAGTTTAATACTTGTACCTGCACGCTGAGATCTGTCTTTCCTCGCGGTAGTCAAACATCAACACTCAAAACAGGTCTACCGGAGATCATACAGATACAGGATTCACGAAATATAATTGGCAAAGGATCTGCTGAAAGTTGTATTGTCAGTTTTTTGTCCAGTATATTAAATTTTCAATGGGAGGTCTTATACCAAAGCCTCACACAGGCAGTGATCAATAACGCCCTCGTGAAGAGGCGTATGTGGGGCGCTTAATTATGGCAGGCCGTTAATGCCAAATCCTGGCTGATTTTGAACGCGGTGTAAATCGAAATTAACCGTGATGTAAATCCATTTTAACCACGGTGTAAATCGATTTTTACCGCGGTGTAAATCGATTTTAACCGTGGTGTAAATGCACTTTCCGTGCATTGCGAGGACAAAACCAGAATATGAAAATCGGGGAGAAATAAAGCGACTAGAATGTGGACGTCTCATTATGGGCAATAGCGTTCTCCGCAAAACGTAATTGTTGAATAAAACTGCTAAACTGGGCATCCCAATGGCTTAATATTTTGTTAATCAAGCACCTGCATGAAGATTTTAATTTCCGAGTTTGAAATCTGATACGATACAAATCGACATGTTGAAGAAAATTTAAAATCATTCTTCATGATAATATTCTATCAATGTAGTCATGTATTCAGACAGAAGAAGCTGAAAAATATACATAGTCAAGGGCGAATCTACGAGGGGGGTCGCTTAAAACTAAAGTGTTGAAACTTAGTCGACACTTAAAGAGCAGTCCCTGTGGACACACTTAAAGGGTTATTTCAACACTTTACGAGTAAGTTTCAACACTTTAGTTTTAAGCGTGGGGGGGGGGAAGGGTGTCCGCCCCCCCAAAACAAATTTTCAGCGAACCCTGGGATTCCACGTAGAAATAATGTCTTGAAATGATATGTAAATTAAATGAATGTGGATTACCGGTATGTAATTAGAGTATCTATATGTGTATTAAACAGACCATCATCTATTCATGTAGTTTGTGAGTGTACTATTTAAGTTGGAGTTTCAATATTTATCTAAAATCAGATACCCCGCATTATCGCCGCGAGCGCACCACGTGTAGTGGTGTGTTATAGGCCTGTTTTGTTTGTGTTAAACCAGGAAGTCAAATGGAGTGCGGCATATTCTTCAATATCAATGCTTGTTTATGCGAAACAAACGTGAAAATAGAACCATAAATCTACATACATCGTGTTCAGATTTATTTCCGGGAAAACGCGTAAAACGCATCTCCGGCAACCTGGTATCCCGCAGCTTAGGCGGCCCCTGGACCCTCGCCTGTCAGGCCGTGACGATTGCTTAGTTTAGCTTTGTGTAAATGAATCGGTATCATATAGGTTCTAATGTTCCACGATGTAAAGGTCATCGCTTTTTTTAGTAACTAGATATAAATATAACTAGAAATAAAATATATCGATGTGTGCTTATAAATGCGAAACAAACGTGAAAATAAAACCATAAATCTGCATACATTATGTTCGAATTTATTTCCGGGAAAACGCTTAGAACGCATCTCCTGAGATCTGGAACTTCGAAGATTCCGGGGCCTATAGGCCAGTAGTAATATAAGATGAAATGCGGTCGTATTGACACCCTACTTGTGACGTCACTTCCGGTTCCGGTCAGGTGACCGGAAGTGACCTTTGACCCACAATACCGGATATCAATAATGGTGCGCAGGGGGTCAAAGGTCACTTCCGGTCACGTGACCGGAACCGGAAGTGACGTCACAAGTAGGCCAACAGCGCCCCCTGGTGTCAATACGACCGCATTTCAGCTTGTACGCAACCGGATATTAATAATGGTGCTCAGGAGTCAATTAGTCCGGTACCCAGCTCCCATAATGCACCGGCGTAATGGGAGTCTGGCACGGGCCGTCGAATGGCAGCCTCCAGCGGGAGATTCAACATGGCGGCTGCCCAGGTTATAGGCATAGGACGATGTCAACTTCGCCGTTTTTCTGGTAAGTTTACTACCGGCAATTTATGCCGTCATGATGTAGCGATTCCTGGTACACCGCTCGTCATTTCTGTATATCACAAAGCATTTGCCGGCTGATGATTTATGTCACAGCAGTGAAAATAGCCCATGTTGTTGTTGTTGCATGCAATAACATGTGCGAGGTAAATGCACTCACTTGAGAAAGAAAACTATCTCAAAAAGCGCCCAAATACCAATACAATGGACGACTTATATTTTCTGATAATATTAAGTATTTGAAGTTATCAGCGGCCTGGATTTAACTTCTGCGAATCAATTAAATTTCATTGGAGGAGGGGGGGGGGTATTTTAGTTTGGGGTGCAACTTCGGATGTATTTCATGTATAACAGATTTAATAAGCATCAAATCATAGTTTGTTGTTTCTCAAACCACATGTATCTCTGTACCAGCTGTAAAGGTTTCCCATCCTCCAGCTAGTAAGCAGTCAATATTTCAGAGTGAATTAAAATTAATTCTTGATTGATTTATGGGCTGCGGCACATAAAGTTGGCACCACTCCCCACATATTTGTTATGCTAAGTTTTGTTTAAGGTTACTTTTACCGTTACACCATATAAATAATATGAAATAAATAAAATTTAAAGTAGGCCGAACATACCGTATACTTTACGATAGGCCCACTTTAAATTTGATTTATTACATATCATGTTATAGTGTGGTATGATATATGCGATATTTATATTGTATTAGATTCATACATGGAAGTCGTGCCCACAATACAAACAAGCAATTAGAACAAACATGAGAGCTGGTGAGGGGCACTCGCTCACATGAATAACAAGAGGACTAAAGCATACTTTATTCTGCAATGGCAATTAATGAGACAACTGAAGGATACTTTCACTTGCTTTAACAATATGATAAGACAGAAGGATATACTTTCACTTGCATTCACAATATGAGAGGACTGAAGGATACTATAAGTTATATACCAGTCGATGCATGGGAATACAGGGTGGTCATGGTGGTATTGAAAAGCCTTTTCCCCATGCCTGTTCATGAATATACATAATCAGCAAGGCAAAAGTAAGAAAGGCATAATCAAGGTTGGATAGCATTCCCACTGCATACTCTATCGGTTCACAGGTATTGTCTGTCAGTATTACACAAGAACCCTTCAATCGATATGCCAACTGGTCAAGTGTGACTTCGGAACAGCCTTATACCATTCCCACTGAAATATGATAATTTCACTTACATTTACAATAATGGAGGACTGACATACTTTCAGTTGCAGCAGTATAAGAGGGCTGAAGGATACTTTCACTCGCATTCATAGCACAGGAATAAGCAGGATAATTGTAACAACAAGAAAACTTATTGATGCAGATGCATCAATGCCGGCGGAAACATTTGTAGCTTATAATCTGCGTATTACAAGCCGATTACGTGTGCAACTGGTGAATACAGGTCACGATGCACATTATGGTAAAAAAAAACGTCGATTTGTTTGTTTTCCTTAAAGGTTTGACTAATGTAGTTCGCGCAAGAACCCATCTGGAAAGTGTGGGGTTAGCCGGAAGTTAAGTGCTTGCTGGCAAAATGTGCACATGAACCGCATGTCAAACTAGGACTTTGAAAGTAATGTTCTCCGGTTGACGTATTAAGTCACTTCATATAGCCTGATGTAAGAGATCGCGCTGTGGCATTATACGGGACCCATCATCAAGCCACTATTTCTTTATTGGTGTGTGTCCTTGTGAATTAAGTCTAGATCGACTTTCTCTACACATCAATCCGATCCGCGTGTTTTACTGTTTCAAGTTTTTAGTAACTCGCAGTTCAATCTCAAACATTTTGCTGCAGACGTACACATGGTACAGGTGAATAACTTGATCATGTATGGTCATCGATTTGGTCTCTCAGCCATAATAAAATAGTACTAAAGGACATTTATTCGATGAATTCATTATAACAGAATTAATATTAATGTGTTAACTACGAACGGGTGATACAGTCCTGTCGTTTTACGATATGAAACTAGTTGGATCACTCCACGGCACGTCTGTGAAGTATGGCTCGAGAAAACATCTGTTACTCGTCCAATATCAAGATGGCCGCTCCCATGTTTACCGAATTCAGATATCCGGCGGCGCTGCGCCGCCGGAAATAAGAGAGGACTGGAGGATATACTTTCACTTTTACTTCTTAGAGAGGTTGATGGATTGTTGTACGAACATTAATTATCATAATTTGGTTTACGGATTAATTTTTTGTCGACCATGTACCTTCATATCATCAAAAAAATGGTGTTCGTTCAACAAATCTCACAGATGTTTTTTTTTAAATAATCCATGGTTCAGTTCAGTTCAGTTCAGTTGGTAGATCCCTCTTGATATAGGAGCACCTCCGTATAAGAGTACATATTAATATACATTCAATTGGAACCACTCAACATTCATAGCTCAACTATCGTGCTGTGAAGTGAACATTTATACATTTCTACAATTGGACGAACTACTATCCTGAAAGTGCTGTGATAGTCTAACCATGTGAGCTTCCTAGCGGTGTATGCGATGTACATGCACTACTGTGATTGAATTTATATAGCGGTCACTGAAAGACACCCAGGTACTTTATTCCCCAAGTGCCTCCGCTGGCGAGGGTCTAGCGTAGCAACTAATTCCACCATCAGTCCATATTACCCTGGACACTGAATCAGTCCAGCGCCTTGTGAATAGGCGAGTATATTTAAGCGGTCACTGGCGAGGGGCGAACCCACGCCAGCTGTAGCACGCCGGGTCAGAGTCAAACGCTCTAACTACTTCGGCCCGGACACACTCACATGTGTCTAAGTAAATTCTGGTAAACTAAATGATATCAATCATTTCTTCTGTGTACCCATCCTCGCTGAAACCAAGGGTACACATATAAGTTACCCATCAGTGGAAACATTGTGACCACCGCGATAATGGTACCATAGTGGCGACTACATCTTCACCATAACGGTACCATGTGATAGCGGTACCAGAATGGTTGTCGATGGTTGTGTGTCTGCTCCGATACCGCAATGGTACCGTTACAGTGAAGATATAGTCACCACTATGGTACCATACCGCTCTGGACACAATGTTTTCACTGGCGGGGAACTTAAAGGTGTGTATCTCTATCCAAGATAGCCCTAGTACACATGGGAATGGCTCATGAGAAATGCGACTATTTTTTGGCCAATCATCAAAGTAACAATTTACATTCTATGTATATTGACCATTCAGATCACTTGCTTACCACGACCATGGCAAACATGACAACAGATTAAAAAAAACAACAGTTGCTTGCTTGAAGAATATTTGTTGGTAGGCCTATACCAATCTGATTAAAACTCAGACTTAATAAACCGCTCCTCTTTCGGACATGTCGCTGATTAAGATCTGGGATAGTTCCTATAACAAATCCGTCAGATGAACTCCGAATCGAATAGTTTCCGGGTCAAATAGTCGCCCAATGAGACGCCTCGTATTATAGCGTGACGGCTAATCTCCTAATCTCCGTTCTTGTTGCGATGCAGTTATGAACTGATTTTATGAAACAAATAACCGTACCTATATATCCAGCAGTGCAAGAAATATCCCTTGATCTTTTCACCTGGTCTGTCATTGAAGAGAGCAACGGGGAGCAAATAATATCTTCGGTGATCGCTCATGGACTGAGTCGACAGCCCCGCCTGAAGCTTCAGCCTTCAGGCGGGGATTTTTCTGCGTCTCGCCCGTACACTCGGCAACATAAAGATTTCCCGTAGCCGGTAAGAAGAACGGCTATACAGTGTCTTTTACGTAGCATGCAAGAGAGCACCTGCAGTCGCTCTTGCTTTAATGCGGACACGCCAACACACCATAATTTTAGATCTCGCCCTTGGCCGCCACTGAATACTGGTATAGGACGCTTTCCATTTCGCGTAGTCGGCGTGGCCGCTGGCAATGCTTGATTGTGCACTTCCATTTACTATACCGGAGCAATGCTGGCCTTGCCTCCAAATGGAAAGCGCCGATACAGGCTCTTCGCCTGTTGAGGCTGGACTGTGATTGGTCGCCAGTCTGACATGCGCGACAGATTTAAGATAGGAACTGTCCCAGATCTTAATCAGCGACATGTCCGAAAGAGGAGCGGTTTATTAAGTCTGAGTTTTAATCAGATTGGGCCTATACGAATATTTACATATCAATAAATTATGAAAATTGAGAAATGTAAAGGAAAAATATTTAAAACAAATATCAATCTTGGTAAACCAATATGGTAAATCAGGGGAATACCATCTAGACGTAACGCTATGAAAACTTCATGCGAAATGTTTGCCGATATTCTACGAGATCTCATAATAAGCCAGTCACGACAATTTTTACCGTTTCTCTCTGACATGATTGACGTTTAGTTCATGGAGATTAACATAATCGCACAGCACAATCCTTTGATATTTTCTTCCTCCTAACAATAGCCAGACTTTTCGACAGGAGTAAACTCTTTGATCTTTACGGTTGACCACACACAGTCTGGAAATGCCATATATGGATACTGTTTCAGGATAATTTTTATATATTAGACTCCATGCTACCATTTGTAATTACTGTGGGCGTGATTTTGAAATTGTTTCACCAAGCTAGCCACCTGATTGGCTAACAAATGTAGCTACAATTTAGCATGGGATTTATATAGGACTGAATTCAGATACAATATTCCATGATATGAAATCTGAGTTTACTGAGATTGTACCAAATACATGCTGTGAAAAAAGCTAACTGTTGTTTCATTGAATCATGGATTATGTCATCTTGTGGACTCAGATGACTTTCCATGCTGAGATCTATTCCATGACTTGCACAAAATTCAAGTCAATCCTTTAACAATGAGCTGCACCGATAGTGCCCACATGTGCCTTCACATAGTGGTTCATTCATTGACTCTCTTCTCTGTCTCTGTAACATGGGGCAGGGGTTTAACTATTGATCACTGGAGTAAATATGATACATAGGCTATTCATCAAATTATCTTGCATTGTATTCCATAAAAGGGCCATCATGCTTGCATGATTTATGAAGATTTTGGCAACTTCAGATCGAAAAATAGTCCAGTTATCATCAATTAAAAATATTTTCTGGGCTAAAGACAGATGGAAGCGAACTGTCGGTGCCATCTGCACAGCTGAGCTCTTTGTCAAAGGATTAACCTGAATGTTGTGCAAGTTGATTAACCTGAATGTTGATTGTCGGTACATATAGTCGGATGAAATTTTTTTTTTTTTAATTTGGTGGGGGGTGATGATAAAAAATGTCTAGTGTTAATGAGCATAACAGTAAACACAGTCACTAAACTGGTAGGCCTGATTTTTCGTATTATTTAGAGAATATGACATTTTTTTCAGCATGAATTATCTCCAATTCTGTCATTTTATAGCTGTCAGTTGCAATATTTCAGATATATATCTGTTGGTACATATCCATATTAATCTTGCAATATTCGATGGAAATAACAAAATAGTAACTGCGTGAAAAATCGCGTCAACATAAACATCACATCGGGAGCCTCAGCTCGACCGCTCAGGCTGAAAACATGAACATGATCATGATGAAAGGGACAGCGTGATTTTCCCCAGAAAGTTTGATCAAAATAGTTCTAAAGTTTAAGCTCAACTGGGCTGAAGATGTGATTACAAGAAAGTCTGAAGTATATGACACACGAAACGACCAAAACAGCCGAGTAGTATGAAATACCGGTACAAAGAAATATCTTTATTCTTGGAATCATCCCCAGAGGAAATCTCCGCTGTGTTGCAAGTCGCACATGTCATGTTGTTGTTGTTGTTGTTGCAAATGCCCGCGTGTAACGTCTGCTCAACATATCTTTGTGGTCCTAGTTTATCGGAGTTAGTAACCGCAAAGCCTATGTATTTCATATGTAACCGAGTCGGAGTTGATAGATACCAGTATGTATTTTTCAGTAGCCTATGTAATTTTCATTAGCCTATGTCCATCATTGAAATACCTAGGAAATGTCACTGTGTTAAGTACAATACTGCTGTTGCCATACACCCATAGTATGCATGATGCCCTGTCATATATGGTGGTTAACATCTGATAGTAATAAGCCCCACTCCCCAGGGATCCTGGACCTTGGGAGTGTTAAGTGTAACAGGAATACAGAATAAAAAAGAGTTAAAAAAACAAAAAAAACAACAAAAAAAACGTCTGCTCAACTGCACGAGAAGACCCAGCGTTTCGTTGGAGCACAGAATACGTTTCTGCTGTTGAAAATTTTCAAAGACAAACTACCGAGGAGAGTAAATTGTAGAATTTACAGTTTTATTTTTGTCGGAAATAGCCGAGGTGTGCCGAAATCCTCCATGGGAGCAATGGCGGCCTCCAGACCTTAGCAACTCCTGAACGACAAGCTCCGCCCCCAAACGAAAAAGTGATGCGAACGGTATGGTTGTCTTGTTGTTGTTGTTGTTGTGTTTTCACCAATATAGGCCAAACTACTGGCCCCTGCGGGGCCAGTTTGTTCGGCCTTATTACGGATGAGGCTATATTTATTTTATATTTTAAGCTAAAACAAATCAGACTGATTGGTAAAATATACGATTTTAGGTAACACCTATAGATACAGAGTCAGACTTACAAATGTAGCCTACATGACACTGAGCATGACTCTACAAACAGCTACCTCTCGGCTGAAATCATATATCATAAAATTTTACCTGTATTATTTGAGACCCTGGGCAGACTATGATAACAAGTGGTCTAACTAGCACTGCACTGATTGGTTGAATTCGAGCCTCCATTAAATGCACTGGGATTGGTTTCTCTATGTTTAGAGCGGAGACGTTCTCCTTATGTCAGAATTTGCTCCAAAGCTGTCAGTGCACTTTGACCTTAGGAGCTATGCAATCTGATGCTATGAGAATGAAGCGAAGATAGCCCGGTGATATATTGTACATGTTGGTGCTGATATTGTCAGGCTGTTGTCCACACACACTTTCATGGAGAGAAACCACACCAGTTGAAAGAACCTGGTAGGCCCTACACAGGCCCAGTATATAAGGGTCAGACGAAGAGGTTATCACAACTGGCACTATTCTATATGTTCCTGCACATTGTCCTTTGGATGTCATCCAAATTTTAATAGAATTAATCAGTGTTAGCAATGACATTATTTTAAAAGTGGC
Source organism: Hanleya hanleyi (assembly GCA_036873755.1). Lineage (NCBI taxonomy): Eukaryota > Metazoa > Mollusca > Polyplacophora > Lepidopleurida > Hanleyidae > Hanleya > Hanleya hanleyi. The sequence goes on along the minus strand of JAVTVY010019746.1, from coordinate 35,687 downwards.
ACCGTGTGTGTCTTTCTATGGTGTGGTGGCCTGAGCACCATACGTATGCTATATAAGTTTTGACAACAGCCTCTAATGATAAGAAATTCAGATATACTGACAAACCCACCATTTTATATGCCCGTCAAAATAAGAGGTTGTATATTACAATCGCAACTTCTCTCCATCTTGTTCATCTGTTAGCTTTTGTTAGTTGCGATATCTCCATTTCCAGGTGATCAGGGAAGTGATGTTATGGTGAATGGTAATGGGTTGCCTAGAGGTTCCGCAAACATGATTTGACAGTGTTCAAGGAGAACCACACTCTAATTAAAATTAAATCCTATCTGCTCCCTCATTTGGATAATGTACATAGCTTGAGGAGCATTGATAAGATATTAATTTATCAAGACTGGGAGAACCAAATCTGCATAACCTAAAAATAAAAACACAAAAATATGGTATTTTAAATGGGTTACCATGGAATAAATTACATCACACCCCTGGTTTAGGGATTGGTAACACACTTTGAGTGTACTTTATCAATGGGACAAAGAGGAACCCTATAGTCATTTTGAGGTGAAAGGTCCAGGTGGCTGTGTCCGAAAATCAGTACATCATTAAAACTTGTTATGTTTACAGATGTTGATTGCTATGACGTAGAAGGAGCCTGATCTATTGTTACAGTGGCATACGTACTTCACATTTTATTTATTACATATTGCAAAATAATGTAATGATATTAGGAATGACCCACAGATTCAGATTTCAAATGTAAACTATATGACACTGAGCATGATTCAGTTTCTTTCAGATAATGTACAAAAATTGACCTTGACAAGTCGTGTGTGCATGCCAAAGTAATAATAGTAGATATGGTTCTTCATTTTGGTTTCACCTGTGTATCAGAATTTGGTACATTTAACACATGACAGTGTGACTAACGTCACAGGACCTACGAAGTAGGAATTAAGAGGTTTATAGGTCACCTAAGTAGGTCAAATTTTCATCAAAAGTAGGTCAGAACTTGCTGGTAACAGTCCCCTAATGCACGTTCATGCCAAAAATCAAGGTTCTAATGTCAACGGTTCTCCTTATTTTGCCGAAGAAAGGATTCGGATGAACTAACTCACTGACTCACTCATTACCGGACAATTTGCAAATGAGAGCCTTCTTCGTACGAATAGAACCAAAAGAACCAAGAAGAACCAAGATTTCGAAGAGTTCAGGGATGTGTATTGTGTACCTCGAACATTGATATTCAATTCCCTGTGTGCATGCTGTCTGCGATTTCTTGAATTCCTGGAAATACAGTGGTACAAACGTTTGGTTATACTTCACCCATGGGAAATTAAAAGCCTATTCATTCTGAGGTGAAACGGTGACGGCAAATATACATTTAACATCTAGAGTATTGGAGGAGGGAAAGCATTCAGAAAGTAGTTTCACCACTTTTAAGTGTTGGATGCAACAGCTTAAAATGTTGCATTTAACATTACGTCAATGGATAAATAAAATGGAGAAGTATTCGATTTAGATTATTCTACAAAGAAAATATTGCTACTGAATTTACAGTGAAGTTAGTATTACCACCGAATGAGGATGTGATATTTTTTTATTTTATCAATTTTATTTTATTCCAGCCCGAAGAGACCCAAAGGAGTGAAATTCATTTATATCAGGCAAATACATGTTTTGTCGATTGAAAGTAAAATGGCCAAATAAAAGATGGCACATCCTTAGAATGACATCTAACCATGACTGTGACAGAATTACATTTTGGTTAAAAAATTTCGTGAAATTCATCTTGATGAACCGAAAGGTCTGTTAAAAATTCGTTCTTGAAATAGCGGTACTCCCTAAAAAACTTGAGTGAACTGTTCCACTCAAGTTTGGGTGAAATGAACCTGTTCACTCAGACTTGAGTTACTTTTCACTCAACTTGAGTGGGATCAATTTCTACACCTATGCTTGAGTGAATGTCACTCAAGTTGAGTGCATTTAACTCAAGTTCAGTGGAAAGTAACTCAAGTTGAGTGAAAATCTCACTCAAGTATTGAGTGGGATCAATTTTCACGCTTACTTGAGTAAAATTTCACTCAACTTTTTTTAGCGAGTACTGTAGTGCAGATTGGTGAGATATAACTTTAATCAAGTAGGATATATTTCAAGAAGGTTATGAAACTTATTGATGTTACCGTATACAAATTGTTTTGTATACGCCACCTTGCAGATCAGCGAAGACTATTATTCACTGTTTACAGTCATGACAGGGTAGGCCTAATGTTTTTGTGACTGCATTTCCCCTTCAGGCATTTTCGCCTGTGGATATTTCCGCCTTCCCATATATTTTCGTACTATGACTGTACAAATCTGTAAATATTGACAACAATTTGGAGATTTTTTTTTCTTGTTTTCAATGAGCTTTTTAGGCATTATTAAAAATGTTGTAACAAAGTTAAAATTAAAAAAAAACTAATTTAATGATCATATTTCTATTTGTATTACTTCAAATTAATGACTGAGAATATTTCTTGGTTTAAAATGAAGACAAAATAGACATTGTTGGATATTTTGTGGCAAATATATTAATATTCAGTTTCTAAAATGTAATCACCAATTTTAATAATTACTTGAATCAGCACATTTATTGCTTAATTTTTTGTTTGGTCAAACTTTTATTCTGTATTCCTGTTACACTTAACACCCCCAAAGTCCAGGATCCCTGGGGAGTGGGGCTTATTAAAGTAATTTTTATCCCTGTGTAAAAGCTATTGTTTACTTATTTTCATCTCGAGTTAGCCTGCTGTTTGAGTAGAATCAATCAGTGCTTGACGCAAGGAAATTCATTGTTCACTTTATCTTTGGAACCACTGATTCAAATACCATTGAACCATCCTTGCACCTTTATTGACTTATTATAGAAATTAAGAATAAGGAAAGCTCCAATTTCTTTTTGTTAATATTCCAACTTTGTTACACGTTACATTTGTATGACTATGAAGTCATAGGAAGCCGAAGCGAAATATCCGCTTCGAGATTCTGTTTTCGGCGGAGCTAAACGTGGAATGAATTACGTTGTCACATGACTGAGGTACTTGTGTAAATGTTATTAGCCCTTGGAACAAACCAAAACACAATTTATCACTAGAAATGCAACAAAAAGCGAACACTTGCGTGTGGCGAACGTCACGAATTCAAGGGCCGTAACTCATGAACGTTTTTTTGTAGTCATGGTTGTGCGAAGTGCCCGGATGTGCTTCGGTGACAACAACAACGCAACCTGTAACCATCTCGGTCATCTATATTATGGATGGCGAAGTGTACGCAAATGAACAACAACGCTTTTGCTCTTCCTACGTTTTAAGATTTCTTTAAATAAGCCCGATCCTAAGGCCGGCTGCGAAGGTCGGCGTTTGAAAATTCGAAAGACCCTTGCAGAAGGAGCAAAAAATCACAGGTGTAAACATGAATGCAAGTATTTATTTTCTCGTTTCACCGAGACGAGAAACATGTCAGCCTCCAGTCGATGACGTTTACGTTGACAACGCGTCGAACGACAGGCTCCGCCCACATTGAGGAAAAAGGTGGGATCGTCAGTATGTTTGAATTGTTGTTGTTGTTTTCTGGATTTCTTACCAATAAGCCCGACCTAAGGCCGGCCTATAACATTGTACCAAAACCCCTTTCTCCCCATTTATTGGCAGCCACACTGTGACACATAATGCCACAAAATCTCTAATCCAGCTGGTACCAGGTATGTATTCATCCTACTAATATTATGATTCTATGGTATTTTATAATATCAAGATACTATGATATGAATACTATAATTATACGATATTTCAAGTCTGCACATTCACCATCATAATAGATATTGATGAAAAACAAAAAAATAATATTTTTGTATATTGTTAAAAAGGAAAGCAATACCGACGGTCACGGATGTACAAAGGGAAGCAATTTTACCAACGTCACGGCAGAGGGCGTGACTGCTTGGGGGTCAGATCGAAGATTATTAACATGGTGGATCAAAGGAAATTGACGCAAAACGGTTTCCAGTTCGATAAATGGGCGGTCAAAATGAAATTAAAACAGATGTACTGCAGAGTGACTATCCTAACATATTGACAGACACACGAGGCGCTCTTGTTGTATGATGTAAGATATATATTTCTAATCCAAATGAATTGAAGAATCTGGTATGTTCTTCTGTGACGTCGATCATTCGCTATGACGTTGCAACAATCCATATTGTGATGACGCCACTCGCGATACCATTGTTGGCGGTCCAAATAACAAACGTCACAAGAGAACGTCATAATACAAATGTATCAAAATGTATATATTCGTAGCGTCGCAAGCTATCGTATGGCTGCAGGATAAATCTGACCCCCTCTGCACTCCGCCCTCTACCGGTATGTCAGCAAAGTTGTTCCCCTTTACGTATCCGTGACCGTCGGTATTGAGTAGGCCACGTTTTTAAATTTCTAATTGGGATCTATTTCTTTCGCAAACTTATGGAACAACTTCTTTATTGAAAATACAGCTACTGGTTGATTACGATATGAATCCCTTCAACAAAACATTGCTCCATTGAGAGGTTATTCATGTAATACAATCATATACTAATTCACAGCTTCTTGTCATGCTTATATGTGACTAAATCCACTAAATAAACATGGTTGAGTTACAATCCATTCATGGCCAATTAAGATCCATCAATTTTTTTTTCATTTTTCATGATTTGCTTTCTACATAGACTGGATTAAGTTTTCATAGTATACATTCTCTAATTTTGCCCTCGACTTATCATGTACCGGTAATGATGTTTTCCATATGAGTTCTGACACTATAAAATGAACTGGTATATCATTGTTTTCCAACCTGCAGGTCACAGATTCTGCCACATCAGCACTTTATCGATGCAAGATGATACAACAGGACACAAGAGGATGTATTACAGTTCAAACTGGATATCAGCTACAAATCTGGCATACAGACTTTTACACATGTAAATGACCACCTGCACCGTAATACTTGTGTGTGTCAGGCAGGCGGACAATTGATCAAGGACGGTTTCTAGCTCAACAGCAATGCCAGGCATTATTCCTTGACTCAAAAGAATTGCAAGTACTATTTGGGGCACTGGATTAGTCACATGAAGTTAAGAATTGTTATAGTAACAATATTGATATGTAGAATGGGATTTTGTGGATAATAAATATCAGATACATGGAAGTATGACAGTCCAACATCTCCACATCATGCTCTCCAAATCTCCCCTTTCCAACTTTAATTCTTAGACAGGTGCATTGATGCCCAACTTCCAGTGTAAATTTGTGGTCAGTATAATTATTCCCCTTGATGCCAACATTGAATGTGTCTGTAAAATGCTGTTAGCTGTTGGAATAGTTTTGATATCAGATCCTATGACTCTGCATATTTCAGTTTCCTGAATTGGGGCTCTTCAAAAATAATAAAAAAACTTCTTGGAATCTTTGACCAGACACAAAGACTATTTTCCAAGTATAGAAACCCTTTAAGTCAAGAAGACAAAGGCAATTTCTTTTATTCAAAATCTGTACATGTCAACCACATACAGAAGAACACAAGTAATATGTACATGTATCCATAATTTAAGATGATAAATTACATAACAGATTCGTGCCTCTGATGTTCACTTACCTTTCTATGCTAACTCCTGAAATTCACTATGTACCCAGTTATGTCATTCATATGGTTGGCTTAGCTTAGTGTCATCTGAAATCATGCTATTTTTTTCCTTAAGCTGTTGAAGGGTGTTGGATTTAATCACAATAATCAACATACATGTAAGTGAGATAAGCAAGTGGACTTTTGCGACATCATATTTATGTGGGCTTATATCAATGTTCAACTGTATGGGTCTCTAAGACATTCACCACTATATGATACATATTGACTGTGATTAAGTCTTATCATGGTCTCTAATATATTGTAGAATACTGAATACATTACTGATGTGGACCAGCAAGAAACATAACTATCATATAGTATTATTTATTGTTTGTTCTATATTATTACAACTTTTCATTTGCTGGAATTCAGACAATAGTTCCATCAAGTTGGTGTCTCAGGACTGACAAAGGTTGGTGGATGCCCATGAAGGTGACCTGTAGTTGTACTGCAATCATCAAACTGGCACACCCGATTATGACCTAGAAATTGAACAAGAATAAAAAGTTGTAATATAGTATATTATTTCATGAATGCCCTGTAACTTACGGAATGAATATTTTGCAACCGAGATTATGTGGCCGGATATATAATTTACATTTGTCAAATTATTAGGATCATTTGCTAATGGAAAGAGTGTTCGGAGATGAAAGCCAAAATTGTTATATGGTGTACGACTGTTGCCTGTAGGCAAATGATAAATTTGGATCAATTGATTGGGTATGATATGTAAAAACAAGAAAAATAAAGAATAGTGTTTGACACTTAATACATGTGTCTGCTCAAGCTTCTTTAATTGTCATGATTATGTATCATTGAGATTTTACCGGGCTAATTAAATAATACATCATGTATGTGTGAAATTTGTTCATACATACCGGTGGAATCAATACTGAAAACTATCATGGTGTTGAAGCAATGGTCAAAGATGACTGCCTGTGAATAAAGAAATGGAAATGGTAAATGACCATATAAAATGTTAATTGAAATTGGTACCAAATTGAAAGGGAACAAAGTTATCATGGGGAAAACTGATCTTTTATTCTAGCAGTAGGCCTACATCATGTATATCAGAAAAATTTCTAAACAATAAATTAAGAGAAACTACAAATGTAAAATGCTTTTTACTTTGTCTCAGTTGAAAAAAAATCATTGAGACTGTTTGAATTGTTCTTTCATTTGCAGTTTTTTCTGATGGGTTAATTTTCATTTGAAATTACATTTTAACATGATCACTTTATTCATCACCCTTCCGCCAGCACACTAATTCCAAGTTTCTCTATGTCGATAGTTGTTGATGTGATAGGTCTTGATGTGTCTCTGTTCAATGGGTTGTTTCATACATAACAATAGATTAGTCACTATTAAATTAAGCTCTCTATAAAATATATTATTCTAATTACTCAGTGCATATACATGTAAGATAGACATAGACTTAGTATAAAGCATGTTCATCTATAGTAACAAGCAATCCATTTTAATCAATGATCGATGAAGTGTGCAGACATGGAGACTAGTGTATTTAGGAACAACATACAACATACCAGCTCGATTTTAAACTGCATTACTCCCAAGAGATTTGTGACAAGTTTGTGTCATGGGCAACAGCTGCCAATAAACTGCCAATTTTTTTTGCAAACATATGTTTGACAACAGCAGGAGATTAAACTTAAGACTTGAGTCCAGTAATTCATTGGGTATATTCAATAATTAATTTTAATTCACTCTGCTGAAAAATGTACAGCTACTGCAGAATCATAAACTTTAGTATGGTACAGATATGAAAATTGAATTGGGAATTCATATGATTTGAGAATAGATACTAGGAACAGTGATACCAGTCGGTACAACAACCCATGTACAGACATTGTGCATAATCATTAAGATAGAATTTATTATTAAAAAATTTCGGGCAATTGGATATATTTTGACAAAAACCAGAAGATTGTAAACATTATGGAAATTAGCAAAGACATACATGAGTTTTGAGAAACAATAAATATAAAAATCAAATGCATCCCAAGAAATGCAAGCCGAAATAAAATACCCCCCTCCCCCATCTGCGACATAAATCATTGACCGGCAAATGCTTTGCGATATACAGAAATGACGAGTGGTGTACAAGGAATCTTATCTCGACGGCATAAATTGCCGGTAATAAACTTACCAGAAAAACGGCGAAGTTGACATCGTCCTATGCCTATAACCTGGGCAGCCGCCATGTTGAATCTCCCGCTGGAGGCCGCCATTCGGTGGCCAATACCTAATTCCCATTACGGGAAACTCGTGAAGCATGATGGGAGTTGGGAACCCGACTAAGGAGTCAATATGTATCGCACGTCATTCTCCGTGAATCGGGCTTGTCCACGTGCTGCTCGTGTGACGTCACAAAGGTCATATACCCCAGGGTCAATACGACCGAATAAGCTCTTTCAGAAGGGGTAATGAGACGTCTACGGGGCTATATATACACGAGGGTCGACTGTATGGCCACGAAAAATACATGAATACATAGGAAGTAAGACTTATAGTAATAAAGATAACGTATAGATGTTGTACGATGTTATTATTACGAGTCTATGATCAGTGCGACAACAGTCGTGTTCTGTATGTCTACGCAAAAAATAAACAAACAAAATGGCGGCGCTTGCTGGGGAAAATCCCCTTTTGGCATCGATCGTGCTGCCATGTGGAGGCAAGAAAGACAACTCTGACTAGGTGAAACCTCTGTGGGCCGAATTCCGGGTGATCTCCGCTGATTCGAACATTTGCGAATATGCCAAATGGGGAATCCACAACATGGGAAATCATGGATGTTTTGGGGTCCACTATTGGTATGAATGGGGCGTGGGAGGTGTCAATGTGTAGCACTCGTGAAGGAGCGTTTGACTGAATGCGCATGCGCGGTAGAACAAGGTCAAGGGAATAGACGTTTTGGGGCCAAGATGACCCAAAATTCGTCAGAATAGGTCGTGTGAGGTGTCATAGTGAAGCACTCGTAAAGGACCGTCCGACTGAATGAGTGTGGTGTGGAACTGAAGTCATTCCGCGCATGCGCAGTAGAAAAAGTGTATGGGAATGGACGTTTGCAGAGATGGATTATGCTAGCTTCTAATGGGAATACGCAGGGGTCAAAAGTCACTTTCGATCACGTGACCGGAACCGGAAGTGACGTCACAAAGGTCATAGTCAAAAATGTGACCTTTAATGCCCTTTCAAAGAGTCAAGAGGCGTCTTCGGGCCCTTTCTGACCTGTCGTTGTTATCTGCCCCTGAATACGACTGTATATGTCCTTCAGTTACTTCAATGTTAATTGACATGTCGGTGAGAATGCAACAAGAGTTCTCTGTCCCTGAATACGACTGTATGTGTCCTTCAGTTACTCCAATGTTAATATCCCGGAATGCACGTCATCAAACATGGTCCCCAACAATATCGCCAGCTATATGTCCAGCATGAATGGCAAGTGTGACCCATCCTTTTCTCCACAACCGACAACCAGAGACAGGGAAACTGCACCAAGTGAGTCGCCTGGACACAGGCTTCCCTAGGGTAGTGTGGGGTGAATAAATAGGGATGGGCATGCGTAACTGAACGAACCAATGTACTATAAATACGGCGGTCATTGACGGTGTGGGTCATTCATACACGCCTATGAGGAAAAAGTCATTATCGTGGAAGACCGTGGACATTTTTGCTGGTCGCGCGCTGAGACAATATCGAATACAGTTACGCTACACCGTGACGGCTGGACCAAATTTAAACGGGTGTTGAGCAGTGAGCTCGATGGTGACCTCATCGACGTGGAGAATGCCATCTACGTACACCGTGGGCCATGCTTCGCACGCCTGGGGCGTTACCTGGATCCCAGCCGAAGGTTCACCCTAGACCCTGATCTATGGACGGCCTTGGAGAAAGTGGTGCCTATAATGTGGACGAGCTGTTTACATCGGACGACCGGTCCGCCGTTCATTAGTGCTGGGCTCGTGCTATTGAGGGCGCACTGGCCGAGCCCAATGAGCAAATCATCAACCACGTCAAGGAGGAAAACGAGAGGGACTATCCGGTTCTCACCTTCGTGACCCAGAAAGATGTCATCGATAAACTTAACACCCGTAGTCCACCGTCGGAAGGCGAAGACGTCATAGATTACCCGGATATGCTCAGTCAACCCATTGACAATTGCATCCATACAACGGAGGCCGGTACGGCGTCAGAACCCACATGAAAGCATCCAGAAAGGAACTTTGACCCCAGCGCCAGATATTCGTTTCATGGGATGTACGTTTCATGTTGCTATCCCATGATGCACCATATTGAAGGCTAATATAGCCGATTGTTTTAGGACTCTCTACTCAGTTATCTTAAATCATGCGACGTGAAAGTTCCCGCTAACCGCTCGCCCGGAATCCATCCCCCGCCGCGGCGGAGGACAATTTTACCACAAATCCCGACGAACCGCCCACAGAAGTATTACCGGTACAGGAAGCTGTGAGTACGATCTACCAACATCATTACCCTGCCATCCGCCACTGGTTTCAGCGCCATCGCCCTATATTGAACTTGTACAGTTTCCGGTTAGAGGATACCACCCGTCTCCCTCACTACGCATATACCATTTTTGAGGACCAAGCCACAACCTTCAAATTAAATCTCGCCTTTGGGTATTTATTACGGCATAAGGAGACGGACCAGCTCCGGTACTTTTATCCCAGTCACAATACCCTCGCGTTCGACCAGCCCTTTACCATTACGGATCGTATGTCCCTGGACACAGCACTGGACCAACTAGAGACCTTGGCTATCTAGAAATGGGTCAAAGAACAACGCTCCAACACCAAATGGCAGGTGAAGATGACGACGAATGTTACGTTTTACGTGACTAAAATGATCGACCACCCGATCCTTTGATCTCATGTCATGGACTTTTCCTCCCTATAAATACGAGAGAGAGTCATATCTTGCGCCATTCACGTACTGACCATGACGGAGCATATAATACGGGCGTTTCTCAGCTTGACCCCCGGGGTCTTCCTGTACGTCTATGCGGATAAGGTCGATATCATGTTGGAGGGAGACATCTGTGACGCGGACCCTACGCAGCCGCGCCCGGTTCACATTCGTCTGTCCCGAGAGGGATGGGCCACGTTCAAACGGGTGTTATCTGGTGACGTGGACGTCGACCTCATCCACTTTTGTCACGTTGTGTACGTCCGACGCGGCCCCTTCTTTGCTCAACTGACGCGGCTAGATGGGGGTACACTGCATTTTACCCTTCACCCTGTTCTATGGTCCGCGTTGGAAGATGCTTGTGCTTACGGAGGAAGAGCGGTCATCAGACGAGTTGGACTGGCCATTTGCCATGGACGATGTGCTGGCAGAGGCCAAAGAAAAAAATCAGAAAGAAACCACGAACCCGGCCCAAGATATACCCGTTATAAATAAACGATGGGGCCGGGGTCCATCATCATTTGTCACCATGAAGCACTTGGAGAAGGTGTTGGATACGTTGTATTATAGCCCCGGGAGTCCGGCTGCGTATATTGCATTATCCGTACTCTGTCGGGCCGCTAAACCCCAGGGGATATATCGAGCCCAAGTCCGAGATAGGTTAAAAAAACAAGACACTTATACCTTACATCGAGCTGCCCGCCGCCATTTTCCACGTAACCAGGTCATCGTTGGTGGTATAGATGCCCAGTGGCAGGCCGATTTGGTCGATATGAGCGCTTTTGCCAAACACAACGATGGGAACTACGCCTGAAAACCCACCGGATTTCATCACCCACAGTGAACGCAGTAACGTACCGACAACGGCGACAAACTTTGAAGCGCCGACGACCCCAGTTCACTCGTTTCAAATTTACAAGAGCGGGTTACCACGAAAGCGTATACATCTCCAACCATGGACCCGAGGTGGCAACACCCTTCACCTGCCTCATCGCAGGACCGGCGGGCTCAGCCAAAATACACTTCGTCCAGAAACTCCATCAATACGCCGACAACATGATTACACCACCCATCGCCCAGGTCGTGTGGTGTTACAGGGAATGGCAGACGGTGTACGAGACGAAGCCCCACATCACGTTCGTGGAAGGGTTACTCAACCTGGCTGATTTGGAACCGGACACCTTGGTGGTCCTGGATGATCTCATGGCAGATACCGACGCTCGAGTCACTCAACTCTTCACCAGAGGCAGCCATCATTGCCGTCTCAGCATCATCTACATTGTGCAGAATCTATTCAGTAAGAGCATCGAAACATCAGTTTAATTGCATACTTCAAAAATCCTAGAGATATCACTCAACTGTTGCACCTGGCGAGACAGATGTACCCCGGCCGCTCGCGGTTTGCATTGGAAGCCTTTAAAGATGCGACAACCCCTCAGCACAGGTATTTGCTCCTTGACATGAAGCAAACCACCCCGACCATCTTCGACTACGGACTGGTATCTTTCCCGGAGAGACCCACCACGCGTACGTGCAAAATTAATGTAAACACACCCACAGTGGCTCCCCCAGCTGGGGCGTGTGTTTGATGATGGAGATAATAAAGATTTAATACAACACTTTGTTTCTGAAGTGAAAGAATATTCAGGAGATAGCCCGCAAAGGATAAAAATGGCAGGGTTGTGAGTTCAAGCGTTAGTTGTACATGATGTCCGCTCGAGTACGGAAGCACGCTACGACGCTCCGTGTATTGAAGAAGGCCCTACCCGAGATGGTTCGGACTATTGGACGTGGCGCGGACCCTGGCCTTGTGTGCTGTCTGTGTGAAATCGGGCATAACGTCTTAAAAGGGAACGTGCTCAGAAGACCAAATTGACGAAGCATAAGACAGGTCTCTGAACCCTGGTCCAGAAGCGAGTCCCGCAAGCACAGAAGAAAAAGTTCTTACAGAAAGGCGGCTATATCGGTGCGATCTTATCCCCGTTGGCCGCTTCCGTGTTGGGGCCAATATTGGGTGGAATCTTCAGTCGACAATGAATCACACGACAAAATGGCTCTGGTGGAACCACGTCTGTATCAAAGCCTCCAATCGCCGTATCCCACCTAAGGTGAAGACGATCAACACACTCGATCACGAGATGCAACAGATTCTACAATGACCGGGATTCAGCGACAGTGAGAAAGTACAACAGTACAATCAGACGCTTCAACGGTCCATGGACCAATACAAAACCCCTGAAGCAAGGCCAGCGTCAGTCGCACAGCCAGCACATCGCGTACCGCCAACACCACTTCTCACACAGCTGCCATTACCAGGTGTATCATCCACATCCCCACAGTGGGTCGAAGACGAAGTATTACAGAGTGTACCCGCGTCGTTCAAGAAACAAGCTGGCCTGGTATTACAGCGAGTGAAAGACAATCCTATCATGACCTGTAATGATAATGGTGAACTACTGGTACAGAACCAGGTGGTCCCCAGCACCCACATGACGGATTTAGTGAATGACTTGATGCGTCAACGCAGGTCGCACACGGATCCTCAAGGATGGGAGGTGTTTGCCCAAGGCTTGAAAGACATGCATGTACCACAAGAATTGGTGGGGAACCCCCAGCGCTGGGCCTGGATGCAGCGTGACATAGTACAGCAATCGCCGGTTCGCACACCTCGCAAGTCACAACGACAGACTCGACCACCACGGACTTGGGAAGCCGAGTGGGAACCGGAGTCACCACCCAAAACACCACAGCGGCGGGCACCGTCTTTTCACCCCTTTACAACATCACCCCTGAAACTACGTCCATGAAGATCTATGACACGTTGCAAGTCACCGCGACGATCACGACCCCGGGAACATGCTCCCAAGGCCTGGGAACACCAGGGAAAATATTCATCGAGGCGTTGCGTAACCTCGTCAAGAGCTCGACCCCTGGAGGAATCAATATCTTCCCGTTTGCGAACATGATACAGATGGAGTACCACGAGTGAAACAAGTTCCTGATCATCCTCCAGACGAATTTGAACGTACGTTTCAGCAAGACGTTGAAGGAGCTGTGTGCACTGGAGACGGATAACTATGTCGGGTCCGGTCGGCTCCGGGGGAAGACCATGCTGGATCTTAAGGCTGGCTTGTATGGACTCTATGTCTATTCGGATGTGGTCGATGGGCACATGGTCGACTATATCAAATATTCAAATTCACTGCCCAGTGCAAAGGGACTACGGGGATCAGGTCACACAGGGTTTTATCCACGTACTCTATCTACCGGTGCGACAAACTGACATCAGTACCATCACCATCGATATAAGGGATGACACCGGACAACCTCTGACATTCGAGATTGGGAAAGTGGTGGTCACACTTATTTTTCGACAAGCACTTTGTATAATGAATGTACCTTACGAGAGCGATGCACGCAGCTGTATGGACTATTATACCCAACAGGCCGGTGGTGGCCTCCCTTTCTTTGCAGGTACACGCATTCAACGAGGACATGGGCTGGGGAACATACGCGGGAGCATCGTCAAAACGTTCCTGTCCTTGGTGACGCGTGGGGTAAAAGCGGTCGGCAAACAAGCGGTTCGAAATGGGGTACAAGTCCTGGGAGATGCGTTCAGCGGTGTCCCCGTCCGAGAAGCATTGAAACGCCGAAACGAAGAAGCAGGAGGTATCTTGGTCGCCAAAGCACAACGAACCGTAGGGAATAAAGGATCTGCACCGCCGAGACTTCGCACCAGTCGACGACCGACCCACACAGGACGCACATCGAAGACCCGGGATCCTTAATCCACGCTGAGTCATGCTCGTCGACCAACAGTGAATTTGATTTGTGGACCGTCCCGCCCACACAGACCAGGGCCGAACAAGGATTATGGGTGGCGCATCTTCCGCTGTCCAGCTTCAACGAAACAGGGCCCATCGAGTTCACCATCAGCAATGCAGATACAGCCTATGTGGATTTAGGCTATACCGGTACGTACTTGTATGTGAAAGCCAAGATCGTCAATCGGGATGGCTCCAGAATCATCAAGCGTGCAACGGTGGGCCCGACTAATCTCTGATTGCACTCTATGATTCAACAGGTGGATATTTTTCTCAGCGACAAACTCATCAGTGACTCGACCAAAGCGTACCCATATCGAAGCTGCATCAAAACGCTGTTGTCGTATGGACGACAGGCTAAAAATCTCAGTTGACAGCCCCTTTATTTTACCGGGACACAACCGAGCACATGGGAACGGAGAACGGCAATGCGGGATGGAACAAACGGAAGGGTTAAACTGCAAACGGCAACTCGGTTGATCTCATCGGTCGACTGCACTCAGACCTCTTCATGCAATTACAAGCGTCTAGTCCGTCATCCATAATTCAACCGACGTCCATTAGAGAATATCCGCGTCCATAATCCAAAGACCTATTCCATATTCCATATAACAGTATTAGCACCAAATTCAAAAAGACAATCATTGTATACATAAACATGGGCTTGTTTCCTGCAAGAGAGAAGCGGTCAACAGTTTTCAATGATGCCGGCAAGACATCATGATGTTCCAAAAATATCAAATCCGTATCGCTGATCAGTATTCTTAGTCCATAATTCGTTGTAAAGTCGTCATCTAAAGAATGATGTATCTCAGCCACGCTTTGATTGTGACTGTTCATATGAGTACCATGAGGATCTTGAAGTACATGGGTTCATACGGCCCCTAGCCCCGGGTTAAGCGGAATTAGACACAAGTTACGAAACGTAGCGCCATAGATCTTGCACGCTACGTTCGTATTTTTTTATCAGCATGCGATATGTATCGTCAAATTTGAGAAACTTTGAGTGGAGGCGTTTGGTGGAATAGCCCTGTTTTATAAGTTTCTGTAACAATGTTTTGTGACGTTGATTAAAATCGTCACCGGTACCTCTTGAACAAGATCCACATTAAAATCCGACTGATACGAGCGCCCTCGACCTTCGCCTTGACGTAGAGGGACATGTAGCTGACTATAAGATCATCATCCAAGACGCAGTCCTGTATGTCCGAAAAGTGAAACCGAATCCAGCCGTCCAACTGTGGCGCCTCAAAGCCTTGGAAACAAAACCAGCCCAGTACCCTATCCGACGTGTGCAAACCAAAGTATTCTCTGTGCCTGCCGGGAATATGAGCGTCAACAAAGAAAGCTTCTTCCTCTGGGAACTGCCCAAGCGATTGATCCTGGCCTGTGTGGAAAATACCAGATTCAGCGGAGCCTACCCAGAGAACCCGTTTGACCTTAAACATTTCGGCGTCATTTTTGTGGGCCTGCATGTGGACGGACAACAGGTCCCAGCCACAGCCTTAGCACCGAACTTTGGGGGCGGGAATTTCATTCGAGCATATCAGAGCCTATTTACAGCGACCGGTCAGCCAGGATGAAGGGAATATGATCAGTGGGGAGGATTACGCTAACGGATACACGTTGTTCGGTTTCGATCTGATCCCCACCTTAGAGAACGATCATCAGCTGAACCTCGCAAGGCAAGGCAACTTACAGTTGGAAATCCACTTCGCACGAGCCCTCCGGAGCACCATCAATGTGATCTGCTACGCCTAGTTTGACACCATCATTCAAGTGGACAAGGCGCGCAACGTCGTGTGTGACTTTGCCACATAGCATGGATACAGACCAGATTACCACCGTGCTGGAGAATACCACAGGGACACGTATGGTCTTTCAAGGGGTGTTCGCCCGAAATGTGTTCCCGTTAGACCGTGTGTATCCTGCCGCATACGTCCTCAACACGGACCCGATGGATCGTCCCGGTCAACCGTAGCCGTATACTTGACGGAACAGCAGGGCGAATACTTTGATCCGTACGGCCTGCCACCCCTCCATCCCGCTTTAACACCCTTCATGAACGAAGGCACAGAGACGTGGTGTTGGAAGAGTCAAACGTTTCAAGGCCTGAGCAGTAGCGTGTGCGGCCAGTACTGCCTGTTTTACCGCTACCAGCGTTGCCGGAGAAGAACGCTACCCACACAGCCAGAAAAACGGTGTTGGCCCAACACCATTTTTTAGTGTTGAGGCCAGTTCAACACCAATAAGTGGTGTTGAGAAATGGTGTTGACATAATTCAACACCAAAATGTGGTGTTGAGGCCAGTTCAACACCAAAAACGGTGTTGAGAAAATGGTGTTGACCCAATCCAACACTGAAAAATGGTGTCGAGACCAGTTCAACACCAAAAAACGGTGTTGAAAGAATGGTGTTGAAAATCTAACACTGAAAATTGGTGTTAGATCAGTTCAACACCAAAAAACAGTGTTAAGAAAAGGATGTGTTTCGACACCAGTTTAACGCCAAAACGGTGTTAAGAGAATGGTGTTAAAATTCCAACATTGAAAAAACAAAACAAGGGTTATGTGAAACCCGGCAGGCTCGCCGTTTTGGTTTACGCCAATAAGAATGTTACCAACTACAAATTGATATTTTTTGAATTTACTTCAATTTCAAAATTTCAAATTTCAAGTTAAGAAAAATGCAATTTTAATTGCCAGCCCTTATAAAAAATACCATGGTTTACAACAGATTGAACCATGGTAACCACGGTAATACCATGGTTGTTTACATGGTTTGCATGGTACTACCATGGTAATACCATGGTACAGATGTACCGTGGTTCAATGTACCATGGTTACTCTGTTCAACTATCGTAATACCATGGTACAGATGAACCATGGTTCAATATACCATGGTTAACCACTTTGAACAATAGTAATAGCATGGTACAATATACCATAGTTAACCAAAATATTATTTCCCCGATTTTTTGGCGTAATGTTGTTAGTGACAAAAAAATACAATTGGAAGGATTTCAATTTACGACAAATAAATGAATGGATGCAAAGTTATATGCCTGTGAATAAAGTTGAATGGCTGACAGAATGGCTTAGAAACCGGTAAAGGTAAACAAATGATGTCTACCAAATGTACTGATTGTAATTTGTATAAGCATGCCAATAGCATGGTGTGAGGCAGGAGAGAAATGTTGACCTCTGAACAGTTATATATTCGGTACTCTGATGAACGCTTGGCCTAGAACAAAAGACATTCTTATTTTCCTGGCTGGAATCAGTGAGGCTTATAACATGTTTAATTGTGATCCCTGCATTAATTATGGGGATTATAAACAAGGATAGAGTCTCCCCGTAGTTCCCAAAAATAGGAAGTTCAACTCCGCAAACTTTGACCCTGCAGAGCTACGGCGTTGGCCTTGCTTCGATGAGAAGACGTCTCACGAATAGACTGGCTGCCGACTTAGCATGCTGTGCATACGGTTCAGTACCGCATGACAAAATTGCGTTTTGAAAGACAAGATTTGTGTAGCTGTCAGGGAGAAAAGTGATGAAAATCTTACTAGCCACTGTGCTGATGAATAAAATATAGTTTTGAATATCCCTAAAATATGCATATATTCGGCAAAACTAGCTGCCTGGCGAATAGAAAAGGGAAATGTGCGGATAGCTGACAGTCAACATGTGCTTCAAAGCTTTATACGATTTTTCCTTAAAATTTGACTCAAGGGAATACGGAATTCTCAACTTTAATACAAGAGTATTTTTATCAAAAGTATTTGTCAGTTCAGTAGTTCAAGTTGCCAAATAAATCCTTCGTCGGATTTCGACTTGTCAGACGACAACAACACGTACACTAGTCAGTCTGACCATGGAGTTAAAAGATTTATTTAACTCCATGGTCTGACATTACGTCGCCGGGAGTATCTATTTTATTTTGTGTTTATCTGCGGTGATCAGTCAGGCTATTCGCCTCTTTCTCATGTGTCGATCACATGACCTGCTGGGTGAGTTCCGGTCGTTTGACGTCGTGAGATTTGCATGGAGCATGCTAGTTTTTCGTTGACAGCGTCTGTTCCATATGAGTGAAAATTATACAAGTTGCTCGAAAGCTAATGCAGTTCTGAAATATTATCTACCAGAATCAAACTGCAAAACTATGTTTTAAAAATAATTCCCATTGACTTCAATGTTATTTTCGCGACCGTCAAATCTCCCGCAGGTTACGTCCCATAAGATAAGATAAGATAATTCTTTATGTGTACAAGCGTCTGACAGAGTACAAAATTCACATAACTATAACAACAGGTCAATTAATTCCAAACTTACAGGACATATGTATCATATTCCCATATGCCGTCGGCTGGAACTCACCCAAAATGTACCACGTGACTGCACTTGTGCATCTCCCGATTTGTTTCTATACTTCGTTGATTTCCGTTTTTTTCCGAATGGCTGATCGATTCCGTCAAGTGTGAGATCGAAAACGAGGCTTCTCCTACAACAATCATGGCCGAAGGTCTGCGAAGTGTAATGGGACAAGCTACTCCATGCAGTTCTCTGTCGAACGACAGAATGGGGATTATTGTTCGCGGAGTGAGATTCTAGCATTAATTTAGGGCTCCTAACTCGGCAAATTGTTGACACTCGTTGCTCGAGTCTCCCGTTGAGGAGCACGGCGTCGAGTCAAAGCTTGAAGGGTCCAAGATTAACAACAACACCAACAACAACAACAGAGACGTCTCAAAGCCCCCATGAAGTCATTCAACAATGAAGTCCTGGCTTGCTTCGTTTTTTCACCTTGTAATTATCAATTTTAAAAAGCTGAAAAGTCCAACCGCCTCCAAAAAAGACACTGGTTCGACATCAAGTATCTCGATAACCGTCCACGAATAAGTTGACTGAACTATGCCACCATGACATGCAAGCTAGCAACTGAGCACAGCGCAATACAATAGTTGTTCCAGCCAAAGTTTTGAGATTCAGTGGTAAGTACTGTAATAAATAAAATTATGTAATTATTCCGAGTGTTATTTATGTTAAATGTATCACTCGATATCTCATTTTTGTTTACCATATATTTGTTGTTGTTGTTTATCATATATTTGTAGAATGGCCACCTTGCTTTAATGCTGAGCAACAGGAAAATGTAATGGGTGGGAGGGGGGGGGGGTGCTGGCCCCTCCACTTTTTGGGGCCGCAGTGTTATAAGTCCTATCTTAGATAGCTCCGGTTCGACATTTAACATGGCTGGTATAGAATTCAGTCCCCGTTCCCCTTTTCAAATGTGCTCCATGGCTCCTGTATACAATTCGATTCATAGCATGAATAAGAGGGGGATAACATTAATGTTGTTAACATTAAGTTATGTGATATTTCACTATTTCAGACAAGCGTCCCGAGCTGAAGTCCATACTGGACAGACTTCTGGATGGAGAGAATATACCCGACATTAGGAAATCCCTTGGTAGGCTGGGAAGAGAACAGAGAGGCAAACGAACGATATCCACGAGACAATCCTCCAGTTCCGAAGATGAGGTAATTCTATAGTGCTCAAGTGAAAAATCAGCTCAAGTTAAGTTAAGGATATGTAACTTTCCTTCAATGGATGTGTATTCGCCACAACACACCTCAGAAGAATTTTGATTGCGGAACTGGATAACTGTCTGTATGTTTGATTTTCTCCTTGTATTTCAGGGGCTGCGGAGCTGGTGGTGGGGGGGGGAGCAGTCCAACATTTAACTTGACCGGTATAGAGTTCAGGCCCCTCACTTTCAAATGTGCTCTGCGGCTCCTGAATTGTAACAAGGTGTGATATGGCTATAACTGATTGTTTCTAGCATACATTTTGTTCTATTATATCAAGTATTCTGTCGCAATAAATGAGCATTTAAAAAAATTATTGTGACAGTTATTTTCCATAATTAAAAAAACACAGAATGCAGATATGCATTACGTATGCTAGATTATTAACTCCTCACTGTTATCTTTAATGAATTCATTTTGTATATTTAGAATGAAAGTCCAAGAAAGACAAACAAGAAAAGCAAAGTAACTAGCGAGAAGAGGGCTGAAAGGGACATCTTGTCGATTCTCAAAGAAAGAAATTGGCAGAAACAGGTATGTACATAAGGCTGCAGTGTCCAATAAACACTTCTTTATGTGGCAATTATATTTTCATTGGTGAAGTGTTAATGTGTTATATCCCATGATCCAGAAAATGTGAATATATGTCAAGTTTGCCATATCTTTCAGATCAAATATACATGTATTTATTGTTTACAGATCAATAGCACAATCATACAATATTATACAATTATATGATCCCAATGAGGTAAATATATTTTATGTACTAGAGAAAAACAATATTTGCCGAGGCCAAGGGTTCCCACACAAGAGGAAGTAACTCAAAATGTATATTGAGTAGATCACCTCCCTTGTCGTATCATGGCCGTGATAGTGTTAAAGTAATGTAAATCTCTAGTTTTCAACTCTTCCAATACAAAGGGAAGTAACTATAGGTTTTACTCTCATAAATCATACTCATGTCTTGATTTCATTTAGAATATTTGTTTGGGGGCCTTTTGGAATATTTTCTTTGAAAAGAAGTGAAGCCAAATTACTCAAAATGTAGTGTATTTGAAAGAACTTGGAATATTTCAAAAGGAATAAAGAATTAATCATTTATTTTTTGTGAAAGGCCTACATGGATTCCTGTTTTTGTTCGACTTTATCCTTCTTGTCGACCAAAACTGAAATACAACCTTCACCACTTACTGCCTCGTACATATTAGGTTTACAAATTCTTATGTTCATTCCTTTTCTTTTCTAGATGTAATCCAGCAGTACCATCCCAGCAAGACGACATCTGATATCCATTATTACATGAGGGAGAAACTGAACAACTCGGCGAAGAATTTCATCAGGAAACAGAAAAAACTCAACAGTAGATATGTGATATGATACGGCTTATAGCATTGGACACACCGGTTCTCGTCAGATCACCAAAGTTAAGCAACGTTAAGCTCGGTCAATACTTGGATGGGTGACCGGGCGCTATACTGGCTGGACTGATTAATGTCCAGGGTAATGGGAACTGTGAGCACTCGCGTTCTGGCAGATGTAGGCACCGTCATGATATGACTGAAACAAGGTTGAAAACGACGTTAAACCCTACTTCTTTCTCTATCTACACCTAGTTAACATACTAGTATACGGAACCAAATTGACAGCTATATGCTATGTTTGCATGAGGTCTTATTAAACCTTTATAAATCACTTCAGCTGCTTTAGTTTCTTGAGCATTCAGTCTCTTCAATTCATCTGATGTGAATGCAGATTTATTCCAGTACAATGCCAGACTTAATACCATGGTACGAACCACTATGTTTTTGGTCAATTTTATCGTTTTACCATGGTGTATGCAGTTTGTCACAGTACATGTACCATGTAAAGCCATTGAACCTGTAAAGCCATGGTGCATGTACTGTGGTCATAGCACGGTACCATGGTAGAGCCATACTACATGTAGCATGGTAAAATCATGGTTCTATGGAAAAACTATGGTACTAGTGTTCGGTTTGTTCTTTCCTGTACAAGGGAAAGTAAGCTTGCTCAACAGTGAAACTTTGCACAGTAGCTAAACTTTCACACTGCATTGAATGCTCTTTATCTGTCCATACTGGAGATTTATATTGGTCATGTGAAAGGGACGGCAAGTTCACACTAGGCCGATGAGATCAAATGTGGCCATGGCCTCTAGTTATACATGAGTGTCATAATGTCATACAATGAAATATTACAGATTGCGTTTTATAATATATGTTCTTTTTCTATCAATCTTGTTTTGGTTTTTCATTCACCTCAATTGATACACCCTTTTCATTTGCTGATAGATCAGTTTTGATGCGGACAACACCAAATAACAGCGTTAACTAACACTGATAAATGGTGTTGAAGCGGGCTCAACACCGTTCTGCAGTGTTGACTGACAAGTGCAGATGCTGGTTCAACACCAATTAACAGTGTTAAATAACACCAATAAATGGTGTTGAAGCTGGCTCAACACCATTTTTCAGTGTTGACCGATGAGTGCGGATGCTGACTCAACACCGAATAACGGTGTTAACTAACACCAATAAATGGTGTTGGGGCAATATTGTGTAGGCTCTAACTCAACACTGTTTTTTGGTGTTGAAGTCAACACCAATTAACAGTGTTATCTAACACCAATAAATGGTGTTGAAGCTGGCTCAACACCAGTTTTCAGTGTTGACTGACAAGTGCTGATGCTGGCTCAACACCAATTAACGGTGTTAACTAACACCAATAAATGGTGTTGAAACCGGCTCAACACCATTTTTTAGTGTTGACCGACGAGTGCGGATGCTGACTCAACACCGAATAACGGTGTTAACTAACACCAAATAACGGTGTTAACTAACACCAAATAACGGTGTTAACTAACACCAATAAATGGTGTTGGGGCAATATGGTGTAGGCTCTAACTCAACACTGTTTTTTGGTGTTGAAGTCAACACCAATTTTTAGTGTTAATTAACACCATTTTTCTGACTGTGCACCATCGTACAGATGTTTGACGTGTTCCCCCAGGCCGAGGACCGAGATGTACTGGTGTACGACTGGGCCGCAGACCATTTCAATGTACAAGCCCCGTTCTGGGCTTAAGTTCTAACCATTTCAATGTACAAGCCCTGTTCTGGGCTTCAGTTTTCACGTGATTGTTTTCACGTGATTGTTTTCACGCTGTTATTTGTTATTTATTGTTGTTCTTCAATAAAAAAACAAATGAGATCTCACCCAAAACCCTGTCTTGTGTGTTTTCTGTACAATAGGTTACGAGCATAAACAAGTGGCCATCAATGCCCAATGCTTGATCATATATGTGGGATTCTAATTTCAACCAAACTGGTATAAGCCAGTCAAATAGTCGGCTGGGAAAGTAGTCAACCAGTGGCCTAAGATGGGGTCAAATGTGATCACTCAATGCCCAGAAAATAAACCAATGCAAGAGCACTGCAGTAAAATAGAGAGCCAATGAAATCAGCCCACAGACCAAGTACATGTTTTGGTTTAGGTTAAGAGCGGGCATTCCAGCACAAACTTTTGACGATGAAGGAAGATGGCAAGTTAAAAGAGCAACAGATGGAGTGGAAAAAAACTACAAAGTTCGAGATGCGGGTAAAGACCAGGAAGACGACGAGAATGTCCAAGGCGGGTGTTCGACCACCCATGCAATGCCCAGAGATGAGATTGATAGAAAGCCGAGGCGGAGCAACCCGGATTATGGGCATGTATAACCCCGAAAGACTGAGGACCGTCTACCTGGACTGCGGGGGAGAGACCAGACCCCCACCCTCCTGAGTACCGGTACTACTCAACATAAACCGGGCAGTACGTCAGTTCATGCATCCAATGGATCCTCTCTACACAGTGATATTGGTGCAATTCGCATGTCTCGGGTTCTTGATATAGGACATGTGGACAAAAGGAGCGTAAGCTGACGATATTGTCGGGGGCCATGTTTGATGACGTGCATTCCGGGAGATTAACATTGGAGTAACTGAAGGATATACAGTCGTATTCAGGGGCAGATAACTCTTGTTGCATTTTCACGGACATGTCAATTAACACTGAAGTAACTGAGGGACAACCCTGCAGATGCCACCATACCCACATCCCTGGATGATTCTCCATTGTTTAGTTGTAAAGTCCGTGTTCCGCTTTTTATATGTTCAAACCCAATCCTAAATTTACATACACCCACTAACCCACCCTGCCTCCCTCGGCAGTCCCCGATCCGCTGGAGACCGATATTAGCCTCTCTAGACCTGGTTGATAGGGATTTTCCCTATTTTAGGGGTTAAGTCCGTGTTGCGCTTTTTATATGTTCAAACCCAGTCCTAATTTTACATACACCCACTAACTCACCCTGCCTCTCTCGGCAGGCCCGAATCCGCAGGGAAGCCATATTTCGTCCCTCTATACCTGGTTGATAAGGGTTTTAACTATTTTAGGAATAAAGTCCGTGTTTCCGGATTTTATATGTTCAAACCCAATTCTAATTTACATGCACTCACCCATGACTTGATCGCCTTGGAGGAGCGCTTTACTTTGACACCTCCCACGACCCATTTGGACCAATAGTGACCCACTTCTACCCCAAAACGTCCGTTCCCATTCCACTTTTTCTACTGCGCATGCGCGGAATTACGTCAGTTCCACGTCACAGCCATCCTGTATCCAGTTGGATCTCCCTCATGATTGCTTCACACTGATACCTCATTCGACCCAATCGGACCACTAGGGGCTCACCTAGACCCCAAAACTTCTTCCACGGGCATACGCAATGCAAACTTTTCAACAAATTTCAACCAATGGCTTCGCTACCCCTACCATCGTGTTCTACGTGGCGAGACGAGAAAAACAAGAGCCCACACTGTGGGTTCCCCATTAGGCATATTCGCAAATGTTCGAATCAGGGAAGATCACCCGGAATTCGGCCCACAGAGGTTTAACCTAGTCAGAGTTGTCTTCCTTGCCTCCAGATGGCAGCACGATCGATGCCAAAAGGGGATTTACCTCAGCAAGCGCCGCCATTTTGTTTGTTTATTATTTGTGGAGACATACTGGACACGACACGCTTGACCCTGTGGTCGCACTGATCATAGGCTCGTAATAATAACATCGTACAACACCTACGTTACCTTTATTATTATAAGTCTTACTTCTCATGTATTCATGCTGAAACATACTGCTCCACGAATAGCCCCATCGATTACAAAATGCTTCAACCTATCACTATCTACAGGAGTTTTCCATGCAGCATGGAAACTCTCAATTGTCTGTCCAGCATACAAAAATGGAGATCATTAAGACCCTTCGAATTACAGACCCATATCCCTCCAACCTGTCCTTTCCAAAGTGCTAGAAAAAATTGTGTTCAAGAGAATCTACGAATACTGCTTAGCTAATAACCTCCTATTAGAATGGTTGGTTGGTTGTTTGAAGTTTAACTTCGCACATAACCTTATTGGTCACACGGCGACGCCTGCTAATAGAAGAAAATTCCCGCTTCAAACCAGGCGATTTCACCGTGAATCAAATGGTTAAAATAGTTTACACCATTTATCAGTATCTTGATAAAGGCCATGATGAATGCGCGGTCTTCCTAGATGTAAGCAAAGCCTTCGATAAAGTTTAGCACGACGGTCTTCTGTTCAAATTGAGAAAAATTGGCATTTGCGGAACACTTTACGAGTGAATAAAAAGCTACCGTACCTAGAAAATAGAAGAATTAAAGTTGTCCAAAATAGAGTTGAATCCAAAGTTAATCGTATCAATGCTGGTGTTCCTCAGGGTTCGGTCCTTGGGCCGTTGCTATTCCTGATACATGTAAATGACATCAAAGATGACATTCAATCAAATATAAATTTATTCGCTGACGATACATCTCTCCTTGAATCAGTACTTGATATACAAATTGCTGAACTGAGAATCAACAACGACCTTGACTACCTATCCAGACGGGCAGCTCAGTGGCTTGTAACGTTCAATGCACTGAAGACTGTATTCTTGTATATATCCTTGAAGCATAACCCAACATACCCTCAATTATATATTGATAATGTAGAAATTAAACGCGTTACCTCTCATAAACACTTAGGAGTAATTCTCCAAGAAAACATGAAATGGGATGAACATATTGATTCTATCTGCTCTAAATCCCCCCCAAAACTCAATGTCATGTCTAAAACAAAACTCATCCTTGAAAGAAAATGTTTGGATGATTATACAAGGGTATAGTCCGTCCTCTCCTTGATTATATATAGTGATGTTGTATTTGACGGCTGCACGTTGACCAATTCTGTGTTTTTAGAAAAAATACAGGCAGGCTGAAGTTATATGTACCGGTACTGGTGCCATGCGAAGAACTTCGTATCTAAAATTGGTAAACGAATTAGGCTGAGAAACACTTTCTCAACGTAGAAAGATGCACCGTCATATTTTATTCTATAAAATATTAAAATGTGAGGCACCTGTATATCTTTAACATTTACGTCCGAATAAAGTGTCTTTGGATATACAAAGAAATTATAACCTGCGGAATTCTGACCAGTATAGAACATTTCGGTGTCGTCTCACTTGTTTTCAAAATTCGTTCTTCCCACAGACTTCTAAAAATTGGAATTCTCTTCATGCTTCCGTCCGAAATGCAACCTCATTAACTATGTTTAAGGCCAAATTCTCTACTAATCAACCCTCATACCTTACTAAAGTATACAATTCCCTTTACGGATCTCAGTTCTACTGTGTAGGATGAGGCTAGATTTTAGTTCTTTAAATGGTCATTTGTTTAAGTATAACATCTCCCCAAGCTCTATCTGCCATTATTGTAATCACAACAATGAAGACCCTTATCATTTCCTCTTGAGTTTCCCTTTGTTCGCCGCTCTGAGAAAGCCAATGCTCACCTCGATTACAAACTTGATCTGTCCCGGTGTACACCACTCTCTTCTAATTCATGACTGCCCAAATTACCTGTTAAATTTATTATTGTGTGGCTCCGGACTCTGATTATGAAACAAATACGGGATGTCTGTTTTTGGAATAGTCCAAAAGTTCATTGTAGCATCCAAGCGGTTTCATACTCATGAACAATCTCAACCGGTGGCAGACGAAGCTGATCAAATCAGTGCTTTACCAGTTGTGTAAATAAAATTTATTCGACCCATTGTAAATAAGCCAGAAATATATGAAGTAACGAGATACCCACTTCTAAAGATATTATCTATAAAATCCCACCACCCTCAAACGCATTTTGTCATTGAACCATTAATTGATTTTTCTGTGTATGTAGATCATCATTTTGTTATTTGTAATCATTTTGTTTTTTAACAATTTATCGTGTTTTCTCTGAATGTAAATTATTATATGTATGTTATCTGATGAGAGTGCCCCGTGGCCTTTTGGCTGTGCGCAATCCTCATAAAATTAAATAAAGCATTACATTACATTCATGTATTTTTTTCGTGGCTATACGGACCGACCCTCGTGTGTATAGAGCCCCGTAGACGTCTCGTGACCCCTTTTGAAAGAGCGTATTCGATCGTATTGACCCTGGGGCATATGACCTTTGTGACGCACACGAGTAGCACGTAGACAAAACCGACTGACGGAGAATGACGTGCAATACATATTGACCCCTGCGCATCCGGCTGCGCATAAGCTGAAATGCGGTCGTATTGGCACCAGGGAGCGCTGTTGACCTATTTGTGACGTCATTTCCGGATTCCGATCACGTGACCGGAGGTGACCTTTGACCCCTGCGCATCATTATTAATATCTGGTATTGTGCGCATGCGCAGGGGTCAAAAGTCACTTCCGATCACGTGACAGGAACCGGAAGTGATGTCACAAGTAGGTCAACTGCGCCCCTGGTGTCAATATGACCACATTTCGGCTTATATTACTACTCAGGACGCCCCTGGATCCTCGCGTGTTGGACTATGAGGATTTCCTTGTTTTATGTTTGTGTGAATGAGCCGTATCGGTAGACGTATTGGTTTCCCTTCCATGAACTAAAAGTCATCTTTTTGTATGTTTTAATATACCTAGAAAGTTAAATGGATGCAGGCATGAGGTGCGATTTTTTCAATGTCGATGCGTGCTTATAATTGAGAAAAAATAGTGAAAATAGAACCATGAATCTGCATACATTATGATCAGTTTTATTTCTGGGAAAACGCTCAGAACGCGTCTCCGGCGATCTAGGACCCCGGAGCTTCCAGGGACTAGGCGGCCCCTGGACCCTCGCTTGTTGGTCTGTGATAGTCGACCCCCACCCCCTATGAATTATGCCTGGATCCGCCCTTTTAGGTATAGATGATAAATTAGTTTGAGATATCGCATCGCAAACTTTTCAAAACTGACAACACCGTCACTGTACAAAACCAGCATCCCAGTTGAGTTGGACTTCAATGCACAGTAAAACAGTGCAATAATAAACTGCGGGGCTGACATTCAAAGACTTACACAATTTTCAGTTCGCTTATTCTACAAAGTGCCCAACCATCCGGTTGTAGTTTTTTTTGTCGTCACACGTTATTATCAGTTAGGGCCTATCGATATAAAAAAAACTTTCTATAATCTAACGTCGAAGACGTTAGCATCATGTAAAGACGTTAATTAGTAAGTTCAGGATGGTTTAGAAAATATATGTGGAATATCTTGACACGGAGATACCTTTGCCTGTAACGTGTATGAAATTAGCTGAACAACGACATGTGAATTATCGAGATCAATGCGGCGTCAAAGTTCAATGTGACGTGATTATTGCACAGTTTTACTGTGTTTTGAGGCCCAAATCAACTGGAATGTTAGTGTTTTACAATAAGTGTCAGTCTTCAAAGCTTGTGATATTTCAACAGTAATCTATCATAAATACCTGAAATTTCATAATATCTATGTATAATTTTGATGGTCTTTGGGCTGAAGTGATTGAGTAAGTGAGTAGGATTTAACGTCGTTTTCAGTATTTTTTTTCCAGTCATATCACGACGGTGCCTACATGTGCCAGGACACGAGAGTGTCCACAGTTCCTATTATCCTGGCATCCGGTCACCCATCCAAGAGTAGTATATAGCCGTGATTACAGCGCATATTTTGACGAGTGCGCAGGTGTTTCTGCGCAGATTTGCGGAGGAAGTGCGGAGGGTCGGGGGATTCCCCAGTGGGGGTTTCCCAATGACGATCACGTGATCAAGGCATGTCTAGACTTGTTCTGGGTTGTACAGTTCTGCCATACGGAGGATGGGTACTAGTATTTCGCTGACGTCCTAGTAATAAACATAATCTATAGGTGTTGTACCATGTTAATAGGATCAGTCTAGCATCTGTACCACCCTAGGTTCGAGTGTTTATTGTCCCGTGTATCTCCGCAGAAAATCAACAAACAAAATGGCGGCTCCAGGATGGTGTGGGGACGCCCTTGCCACATCACGGCGTCGATCCTAACCACAGCGCCATCTGCACACACTGACGCAAGGGAGACAACTCGTGTGGACCAACCGTGTGGAAATAGCCGTGTTGGAGCTAGGGGAGCCACTAATGGACTAATGGGGTCGAGTGAGGTATCAAAGTGAAGCTTAGGTGAAGGGGCATCTAATGGGCTGGGTGTGGGATTGAAATATCGGCATTCTGCGCATGCGCGCTGGCCCAAGCGTATGAAAATAGACGTGTTGGAGCTAGGGGAGCCACAAATGGTCCAATGGGATCGAGTGAGGTATCAAAGTGAAGCATTCGTGAAGGGGCATCTGATGGGTTGGGTGTGCGGTAGGAATATCATTCTGCGCATGCGCAGACGCAATGCGGATCTCTCGTCCAATCAGAAGCGAGTATTTCAAATTCGTCACAGAGCTGTCAGCCAATCAGAAGCGAGTATTTTGACCCGGTGCATTATGGGCCATATCCAAGATGGCGGCACGTATGTTCAAGATGGCGGCACATCCGGTGTCGAAAACTGGCCATTTCGTCGGGATGTGGTCACCTAGTGTCGAAAACTGGACCTTGTATGGGTCCTGCTAGACGTTTTGGAGCTAGGGGAGCCCTAATGGGCCGATGGAGTTGTATGAGGTATCAAAGTGAAGTATATTTCAAGCATGGGTGGGTGCATGTAAAATTTTTCCTGAAAAAATACGGAACACGGACTTTATCCTAAATTACGCGAAAATGCCTATATGGGGTATGGGGAGTATAGGACCATCCTGGGAAACCTACTTGTCGACATTTGCGGTATAGGTTGTGAGGTCTCGTTTTCTTAGTCTCGTCATGTAGAACATGATAGGAAGTGTCGCGAAGCGAATCGTTGAAATTTTTGAAAAAGTACGATATAGCCCCATATAGTCCCATACTGGGGTATAGGATCAATGTTTGTCCCCCTGGGAAACCTACTTCTCGACATTTGCGGTATAGGTTGTGAGGTCTCGTTTTCTTAGTCTCGTCATGTAGAACATGATAGGAAGTGTCGCGAAGCGAATCGTTCAAATTTTTGAAAAAGTACGATATAGCCCCATATAGGCCCATACTGGGGTATAGGATCAATGTTTGTCCCCCTGGGAAACGTACTTCTATACATTTGCGGTAGGGTTGTGGGGTCTCGTTTTACTCGTCTCGTCATGTAGAACACGATAGGAAGTGTTGCGGAGCGAATCGGTGAAATTTTTGAAAAAGTACGATATAGCCCCATATAGACATATATATATCAATATATATTCCCATACTGGGGTATAGGACCGATGTTTGTCCCCCTGGGAAACCCACTTCTCGACATTTGCGGTAGGGTTGTGGGGTCTCGTTTTTCACGTCTCGACATTTAGAACACGATCGGTAGGGTTGCGGAGCGAATTGGTGAAATTTTTGAAAAAAGTCACCAAGGCCTGGGTAGGCCCATAGGCCTATACTGCATGGCTATGGGTGTATAGGGCCATACGGGGTGGACATGTTGGAGTCTAGGTGAGTCCTTGGTGGTCCAATGGGGTCGAGTGAGGTCTTATTTTGAAGCTCTCGTGCAGGAGCATCCGACTGGGCTAATGGTTCGTCCGTGTTCAGTAGTCTGCGCATGCGCAGTCTGGCCGTAGTATAGAAAACAGGCATTTTGGGTGCTATGTAGGGGTGTGTTTGGGTTAGAGATGGGCTAATCACGGTTCGAATGGGTCGTGTGAGGTGTCAAAGGGAAGCTTGTGTGGGGTAGAGTCAGAATGGTGTGTTTTTGAATGCAAGTCGCGTCAATCTGCGCATGCGCAGTTGGTTGTATTAAGTAAAGTGGCCATTTTGGAGCAGTACATGAAGGTGTTTGGGTAGAGATGGACCGCTATGGGTCCGAATGGGTCGTGGAGGGTGTCAAAGTGAAGCTTGTGTGGGGTAGAGTCAGAATGGCGTGTTTTTGAATGCAAGTCGCGTCAATCTGCGCATGCGCAGTTGGTTGTAGTAAGTAAAGTGGCCATTTTGGGGCAGTACATGAAGGTGTTTGGGGTAGAGATGGACAGCTATGGGTCCGAATAGGTCGTGGAAGGTGTCAAAGTGAAGCTTGTGTGGGCTAGAGTCAGAATGGTGTGTTTTTAATGCATGTCGCGTTAATCTGCGCATGCGCAGTTGGTTGTAGTAAGTAAAGTGACCATTTTGGGGCAGTGCAGGTAGGTATTTGGGATAGAGAGGGACCATCCTTGGTCCGAATGCGTCGTGTAAGGTGTCATCTTGTAGCTCTCGGGGTGTAGATCCCGATTTAAGGGCTGTTCACGTCATCTGTGACGTCATCATTGACGTAATCAGTACGAGTAGTAGCGAAAGTGGACATTTTGGGGCAGTGAAAGGAAGGTATTTGGTGTAGAGATGGACCATCCTTGGTTCGAATGCGTCGTGGGAAGTGTCATTTTGTAGCTCTCAGGGTGTAGACCCCGATTTGGGGGATGTCTGCGTCATCTGTGACGTCATCATTACGAGTAGTAGCGAAAGTGTGCAATTTGGGGCAATGAAGGAAGGTATTTGGGGTAGAGATGGACCATCCTTGGTCCGAATGCGTCGTGTAGGGTGTCATTTTGTAGCTCTCGGCGTGCAGACCTCGATTTGAGGGCTGTCCACAGCATCTGTGACGTCATTGGTGACGTCATCAGTAGGAGTAGTAGCGAAAGTGTGCATTTTGGGGCAGTGAAGGAAGGTATTTGGCATAGAGATGCTTCATCCTCAGTCCGAATGCGTCGTGTGGGGTGTCATCTTGTAGTTCTCGGCGTGCAGACCTCGATTTCAGGGCTGTCCGCAGCATCTGTGACGTCATTGGTGACGTCATCAGTAGGAGTAGTAGCGAAAGTGGGCATTTTGGGGCAGTGAAGGATGGTATTTGGTGTAGAGATGGACCATCCTTGGTCCGAATGCGTCGTGTGAGGTGTCATCTTGTAGCAACGATCACCAACGCCATTCTTAATGCTTCAACGCCCAGGTGAAATAGCTCAGAAGCTCTGATATTCCATGGAATTGTCACTAATTCTTCGAAATGCAGTGATGCCCGTCGACGCCCGTCGTTACACCTTAACACTCTAACATAACACCATGATATAGACCGGACAGAGAACAACAACAGCAACAACAACAATGATCACACATGAGAGAACAACAACAACAAGAAGTTTTTTTTCATATAGTTTATTCTCCCCAATGTTACATCATACCCACGTTGGGGGGAGCCGCGTTGGGTATATTTACAATTCAAGAATATTCTTGTCCAATCAGAGGCCACCATTTGCATCTGTCATATTCGTTCCTGTCCGTTAGATGTATTCTCGGCTACTCTTGTCCAATCAGAAGTCGCCATTTCAGAAAGTTCTATCTTCGGCCATGTTCGCTCTGAACCGTTTGTTCTAATCGTCATCGGACAGGCCAGGATACCGTTGAGGAAACATATCCTCAGATAGTTGTTTGCGCATTCTGAGTATCTATCAGTGCATGGCTGAATACTTTCATCCGATGGGGGTGGTGGGTCAGTTTAACCACGAAGAACGTAACATTGGTGACCCTCTCCACTATCCACTTGGTGTTGGGACGCTGTTCATAGGCCCATTCTAAGGGATCCACAGTGTCCAGTTGGGCCAGCATCGTCTCTAGCGACGCCCGATTGGTGATTGTGAAAGGATGGTCGTACACTGGGTTGATGGCACTGGAATAGAAATAGCACAATTCACGCGTCATCTTATGGCATAAGATGTACCCAAATGCTACATTTAATGTGAAGGACGTAGGTTGGTCATTGAAGATGGCTTCCACGTAGCTGCGTAGACGGGCGAGGTCGGTCAGTCGGAAATTGTACAAGTCCAATATAGGGCGATGACGGTGGAAGCAGTGTCGGATCATGGACCAATGGCGTCGATACATCTCACTCACTGGATGATCTTCGGGTAAGAGATCGCTGGGAACATCCACCGCATCTTCCAGAAAATGTTCGTTGTTGTCAGGCGTATGACTGGAAACAGTGATGCTAGGGACCGGCTGGATATCTAGGCTCTTCTGAGCTGTGGGTATAGGCGGGCTCTCCGTGATCGCATCACCAGTGGCATTCTCCTCCCCGGGTTCATCTTCAGTGGATCTGTCCCTCCTGGGTACCTCTTTAGTGGAAAGTTGTCCCTCATGCCGTGGTGATGCACCATGAATCAAACGCTCATGCCGTTTTAACTGACTGGGTCGTTTGAAGAGTTGACCACATTCTTCGCATGGACGCTTGGATGGCCCATGAATTGAACGTTCATGGCGCTGTAAATGATCTGGGCGCTGAAACGACAGTGTAGGCCTACATATCGTACAGCTATACCGGGCGGTTCCATCGTGCTTGGTAGCCTCATGGCGGCGCAAGTCGTGCCGGCGAGTGAATGATTTCGAGCACGTAGTACAAGTGAACATCTTGGTGGTTGACAGAGTGTCTGGTGAAACGGCCAGGCCGTTTCCTTTTTATAGCAAGCTAGCTGTTGATCTATTTTTAGCACAATCAGTTCTAAACTAGTGGAAAACCCCTATCACCTCTAGCCAAAAGGGCTAATATCGGTCCCCGGGCTTATTGGGATCTGCCTATCAAGTCAATGGGGTGATGTGAATAACAACAAGTTCAGCAATGTTCATACAGTTTATTATCCCCAATGTTACATCACACCCAGGCTGGGGGAGCCGCCCTGGGTATGTTTAGTATGTTCGCATTCGAAATATCAAACACCGTGTTTTATTATTCAACGCATCGTCACATCAGGCACAAGTGTTTACTGAGCTCAAGTCAACGATCAGCATGTACACATAGAGAGTATGTACGGCATGTTGTGGTATTCATCAGTGCATGGGTGACGCATTCACCCGATGGGTTGATTGGTCGTCTTGGTCACGAAAAACGTAACATTGGTTACCCTCTTTACCACCCATTGTGTGTTGGGGCGTTGACGATGGGCCCATCTCAATGCATCCAATTGTTCCACTTGGGTCAGCATCATCTCTAGCGACGCCCGGTGAATGATGGTAAACGGCAGGTCAAACACAAGGTTGTTGGCACTGGGGTAACAATACCGTAACTGGTCCGTCTTTTTGTCACGTAAGATGTACCCGAAAGCGACATTTAATGTGAAGGCCGTTGGTTGGTCATTGAAGATGGTTTCCACGTAGCTGCGTAAACGGGTGAGTTTGGTCAGTGGGAAATTGTAGATATCTTCAATAGGGCGATGACGGTGGAAACAGTACCGTGTCATGGACCAATGGCCCCGATCGTCGTCACTCACCGCGGTGGAAACCTTTACACCGCGCGCGCCGGGGTCAAAGGTCAGTTCCGGTCACGTGAACGGAAGCGGAAGTGACCTCCGGAGCTCCATGAGCTCCGGAGCTCCAAGAGCTCCGAAGCGCCGAGTTCCAAGAGCATCCGAAATGCGGACGTACATCCAGCAACGAGACGCCTTTACTTTCTTTTACCTGAAACGGAAAGTCCTGGCCGATGGTGTGAGCACTACTTACTTGGACTTGTGAAAAAATGTCGAACACACTATATAACTGTTGATACACGAGTTAAAAACTGTAAACAGTCAGAATGGCCGAGTGGTCTAAGGCGCCGGTATTAAGTGCTGGTCGGCGAAGAGCTGGCGTAGGTTCGAATCCTACTCCTGACAGAATTTTTTTGTTGTACCTTATACATACCACTACTATTCTATTTGTACATACCACCTGTATTCTATTTGTACATAGTGTATACTCCTTCACTGCTAAAAATGCCCACTTTCGCTACTACTCGTACTGATGACGTCACCAATGACGTCACAGATGCTGTGGCTATCCCTAAAATTGGGGTCTACACCCCGAGAGCTACAACATGACACCTTCCATGACGCATTCGGACCAAGGATGGTCCATCTCTACACCAAATACCATCCTTCACTGCCCTGTGACCTCGCAGAGGTCATATGCAAATGTCACTTCCGAGCTCTGAGCTCCACAGGCTTTGAGGTGCCCAAAGAGACACGGAGGTTACTGAAGATGTCTCGACTTGGGGATAGTTGAACTGAGTGTGCTAAAAATAGATCACCAGCTAGCGTGCTATAAAAGCGAAGCGGCCTTGCCGTTTCGTCAGACACTCTGTCAACCACCAAGATATTCACTTGCACAACTTGCCAGAAGTCATTTA
>JAVTVY010019745.1:0-77089 GCA_036873755.1 Hanleya hanleyi | reverse complement strand
GAGGAGGAGGAGGAAGAGGATATACCGTATAGTATAAAATACAGGGAGAGATGATATTAGAATTAATCTACGTTTTGGCAGAGAAGCGTCAACATGACAAACAAGTGTGCGGTGTGTCAGAAAACATTCTCGCGTCCAGATAACCTGATTAGACATCAACTTATACACCAAAGGGGGATAATAGCAGAACATCCGTATAAACGTAATCGCGAGACGTCATCTATGACTCTTTCAAGAGCATCACAACATCCATTTACTATGATCGTCAGCGGCCCGACTAGTTGTGGGAAGACATCATGGGTAATGAAATTTTTGGAATGTGCTAATATCGATCCATCTCCAACACGCATCGTATGGTGTTACATATGGCCTATGAAGCTACGAGTCTGAAAAATGTCAACTTCCTCCCCGGCATACCTCATGACATAGGCGAAGAGTATTACTTCGACCCCGACCAAACCAACGTTATTGTTCTGGACGATTTGATGGGTGAGGTAAAGCGTGAAGAAAAAGTTGCCGACCTATTCACCAAAGGGTCGCATCACAGAAATTGTCCATAATTTACCTGACTCAGAATCTCTTCCCTCAAGGCAAGGCATCTCGAGATATCACGCTAAACTGCCAGTATTTCGTTCTATTCAATAATCCTATTGATACACAGCAAATTAGCACGTTCGGGAGACGAATCTTTCCTCGGGATACGACACATTTCATGGCAAAATTTCGCGAAGCCACATCTCGGCCGTACGGATATCTGTTCATCGATTTAAAACCCCATACAGCGAAAAATGACAGGTTCTCTACCAATATAATATCAGGCGTTGATGAACTCGTGAAAGAAGAACAACAACTGCCACCTCGTCCAGCCCCAATTCATAATCCATCAACTCAAATTCGCATACCATCTCACTATCCAGCATGGTCCGCTAAGAGGAATGAGCAAGTAGGAGAGGGATTATATACGAAGACGGATGCACCGTGGTTCAAACGGAATGAAAATGATGACGAGTCCCAGCAGAGGCAGATAATCCATAGGAGCGGAAATGAAATGGAATGTCAAAAGAGAAAATACCCTTCAGATGACGAACTCCTCCATCCCGGGGAAATAGATCTACCTACCCACTTGCGGAAACGGGTCAAATATAACGTGTGGAAAAACATGTTCGGTAAACCTATTGCGAGAGATTGTAGGGTCGAATTTGATGAGAGAAAACAGCGATATACAAGCCAAGGTTACGGCGAGGATGAGTCTGTTGCAAATACTATGGAGGATTATACTCCAGCGATGATGAAGACCTTACGTCAAAAATACTGCAATCTCCTCGTGAACATACAAAAGCTACAAACCGATTATATTCATAACGAGATCTTGAAAACAACGAGGCGTCTGCAAACGATATACGACATAGACTATGAGGAAGCACTCAGACAGGCGATTAAGATGCGGAAATGCTTATTCGATAAGTTGATTGATGGCGGTGATAGCGAGGACTCCGAATAAAGACCCCAGTAGAAATATTCGTACATAAACATTGAATGGAAGGCTAGATATCGAAATGATACCCACAACAATGGAGATGTATTTCATATAAGCAGTTTCCCCCCATTATTTGCGCAGTGCTATGAGTTGATGAATAAAGCGATTATTTAGTAATCTTCGGCATTAGCTGCCCCTATTTTATACTAGTCCATATAATTTCCCCTCCAACTCCTCCAATTCCTCCAACTCCTCCCTCTCCTCCTCTACACACACACACACACACACACACACACACACACACACACATCCTCCTCCTCGGGCAAAAGTGTCTTTTACCATTATGTCTATTTTGGTCGGACGGTCCGATCAGGTGTTTAATCCAGCAGTAATGGGATGTCTTTTCGTCGGTGATGAAAAGCAAATTTGGGTGGGCATCAAACCGCTCGTTGGTGATGTGAATAGGAAAATTTCATTATCCGCGTAGCCGAATAAATTGACTGATATTCGGTTGAGCTTTTCAAATTTTTGGGATGTCGTTACAGGTTTCTGGGGTATTCTATGTCTGCAAAACGTAAGTCATGCTCATAAGGTCTATAATGTGACATCGATGTGAATTTCCCTCAACTGGATGGAGTGCTGACAAAATAGACCATTTGAAACATTGGTTATCCATTGCGTTGAAAACGTTAACAATCGTGTGTTTCGCTACCAACTTTGATGGTAAGGGGAGGTAACTCGACCCGCGTAGTGGTTGATATTGCGGTATTTGAATGCTTAACCGCAAAATTTCATCTAACCACCAATTGGATCCTTGACGAGCATATTCTGTGAATGATTCATATATTTTTCGCCATGATTCGCTTATAGCATTCTCTATGTCCCCCTCTTTCAACGTTACATGGCATAGTCCTCTAAATGGGGTTGCGCTGTTCGCATATCTTCACCCTCACCTTCAGAAAAGGAACACTGAATAGAGATGTGGAATTTTATAACTATGAAGTGGATGAGACGGCGGGTAATCGCTGAAATCGAACAGATGTGCACTTTCCGCCATATCTTTATAAACGTCGTCGCACTTGTACAAGGTGTAAAATAGTGAATAAAACAGCATGAGCAGTGTCTTTTTGTTGATAAAATATTTGATGTTATTAATAACGTCAAAGCTTTATGGAGACGCAGCTGGAAACTGGAAATTATCTTCTTCAATCGACTTTGAGTGACAACGAGGACTCCAAAAATGTCCATTCCCAATAAAGACCCCTGTAATTCCCCGACAATCGTCCCAGAGACGAAACTTATACTGTTGTATGGACTGTGTGTCCGCCATACCTCGTCAAACACCTCTTTACGACATTCCATGTTGTCATACCTATATCTTAACTCTATGAGAGAGATTTTTTGCATTCCTTTAGAAACCGTTGAACGCCTCACTAGTGTCGCTTTATCATGTCGGCAGAAGACAATCTTGACTATGTAGATATGTGGATTAAATTTTATCCAGACCAAAGTAGAGCTTACCTATAGGAGGGAATTTGTGAGATTGGGGGACAGAAAGTGCATTCTCCTCCAAACTCTCTTAATATTGCACAAGGCAACAGTACGGTGAACTCGACTAACAAATCGCGTACCAGAGAAATGACAGTTGAAGTAATTTCACCGGCACAGCAAGTTGTACAGCAGGCTAAAGCAGAACTCTGTAGACAGCGTCACAAAGTAAGCGTGGAAGTGCCAGTAAAGGGAACGCGAAAAGAGGAGGAGGAGGAGGATATACCGTATAGTATAAAATATAGAGAGAAATGATATTAGAATTAATCTCCGTTTTGGCAGAGTAGCGTCAACATGACAAACAAGTGTACAGTGTGTCAGTAAACATTCTCGCGTCCTGGTAACCTGATTAGACATCAACTTATACACCAAAAGGGGATAATAGCAGAACATCCGTATAAACGTAATCGCGAGACGTCATCTAGGCTCTTTCAAGAGCATCACAACATTCATTTACTATGATCGTCAGCGGCCCGACTGGTTGTTGGAAGACATCATGTGTAATGAAATTTTTGGAATGTGCTAATATCGATCCCTCTCCAACACGCATCGTATGGTGTTACAGTCAATGGCAGTCAGCCTATGAAGCTACGAGTCTGAAAAATGTAAACTTCCTCCCCGGCATACCCCATGACATAGGCGAAGAGTATTAATTCGACCCCGACCAAACCAACGTTATTGTTCTGGACGATTTGATGGGTGAGGTAAAGCGCGAAGAAAAAGTTGCCGACCTATTCACCAAAGGGTCGCATCACAGAAATTTGTCCATAACTTATCTGACTCAGAATCTCTTCCCTCGAGGCAAGGCCTCTCGAGATATCACGCTAAACTGCCAGTATTTCGTTCTATTCAATAATCCTATTGATACACAGCAAATTAGCACGTTCGGGAGACGAATCTTTCCTCGGGACACATTTCATGGCAAAATTTTGCGAAGCCACATCTCGTCCGTACGGATATCTGTTCATCGATTTAAAACCCCATACAGCGGAAAATGACAGACTGTCTACCAATGTAATATCAGGCGATGAGGAACTCGTGAAAGAAGGAAAACAACTGCCACCTCGTCCAACCCCAATTCATAATCCATCAACTCAAATTCAACGCATACCATCTTACGATCACGATCCAACATGGTCCGCTACGAGGAATGAACAAGTGGGAAAGGGATTATATACGAAGACGGATGCACCGTGGTTCAAACGGAATGAAAATGATGACGAGTCCCAGCAGAGGCAGATGATCCATAGGAGCGGGGATGAAATGGAACGGCAAAAGAGAAAATACCCTTCAGATGACGAACTCCTCCATCCTGGGGAAATAGATCTACCTACCCACTTGCGGAAACGGGTCAAATATAACGTGTGGAAAAACATGTTCGGTAAAACTATCGCGAGAGATTGTAGGGTCGAATTTGACGAGAGAAAACAGCGATATACAAGCCCAGGTTACGACGAGGATGAGTCTGGTGCAAATGCTATGGAGGATTATACTCCAACGATGATGAAGACCTTACGTCAAAAATATTGCAATCTCCTCGTGAACATACAAAAGCTACAAACCGATTATATTCATAACGAGATCT
This sequence comes from Hanleya hanleyi, assembly GCA_036873755.1. NCBI lineage: Eukaryota > Metazoa > Mollusca > Polyplacophora > Lepidopleurida > Hanleyidae > Hanleya > Hanleya hanleyi. Next base: position 72,479 of record JAVTVY010019745.1, on the reverse strand, counting down.
TGAAAACAACGAGGCGTCTGCAAACGATATACGACATAGACTACGAGGAAGCACTCAGACAGACGATTAAGATGCGGAAATGCTTATTCGATAAGTTGATTGATGACGGTGATAGCGAGGACTCCGAATAAAGACCCCAGTAGAAATATTCGTACATAAACATTGAATGGAAGGCTAGATATCGAAATGATACACACAACAATGGAGATGTATTTCATATAAGCAGTTTTCTCCCATTATTTGCGCAGTGCTATGAGTTGATGAATAAAGCGATTATTTAGTAATCTTCGTATTGCTTTGCCCCTATTTTATACTAGTCATATAATTCCCCCTCCAACTCCTCCAATTCCTCCAACTCCTCCTCCTCCTATACACACACACACACACACACACACACACACACACACACACATCCTCCTCCTCGGGCAAAAGTGTCTTTTACCATTATGTCTATTTTGGTCGGACAGGAATCGATCCAGGTGTTTAATCCAGCAGTAATGGGATGTCTTTTCGTCGGTGATGAAAAGCAAATTTAGGTGGGCATCAAACCGCTCGTTGGTGATGTGAATGGGGAAAATCTCATTATCCGCGTAGCCGAATAAATTGACTGATATTCGGTTGAGCTTTTCAAATTTTGGGATGTCGTTAGGTTTCACGAGATATTCTATGTCTGCAAAACGTAAGTCATGCTCATAAGGTCTATAATGTGACACCTGATGTGAATTTCCCTCAACTGGATGGAGTGCTGACAAAATAGACCATTTGAAACATTGGTTATCCATTGCGTTGAAAACGTTAACAATCGTGTGTTTCGCTACCAACTTTGATGGTAAGGGGAGGTAACTCGACCCGCGTAGTGGTTGATATTGCGCTATGTGAATGCTTAACCGCAAAATTTCATCTAACCACCAATTGGATCCTTGACGAGCATATTCTGTGAATGATTCATATATTTTTCGCCATGATTCGCTTATAGCATTCTCTATGTCCCCCTCTTTCAACGTTACATGGCATAGTCTTCTAAATGGGGTTGCGCTGTTCGCATATCTTCACCCTCACCTTTAGAAAAGGAACACTGAATAGAGATGTGGAATTTTATAACTATGAAGTGGATGAGACGGCGGGTAATCGCTGAAATCGAACAGATGTGCACTTTCCGCCATATCTTTATAAACGTCGTCGCACTTGTACAAGGTGTAAAATAGTGAATAAAACAGCATGAGCAGTGTCTTTTTGTTGATAAAATATTTGATGTTATTAATAACGTCAAAGCTTTATGGAGACGCAGCTGGAAACTGGAAATTATCTTCTTCAATCGACTTTGAGTGACAACGAGGACTCCAAAAATGTCCATTCCCAATAAAGACCCCTGTAATTCCCCGACAATCGTCCTAGAGACGAAACTTATACCGTTGTATGGACTGTGTGTCCGCCATACCTCGTCAAACACCTCTTTACGACATTCCATGTTGTCATACCTATATCTTAACTCTATGAGAGAGATTTTGTGCATTCCTTTAGAAACCGTTGAACGCCTCACTAGTGTCGCTTTATCATGTCGGCAGAAGACAATCTTGACTATGTAGATATGTGGATTAAATTTTATCCAGACCAAAGTAGAGCTTACCTAAAGGAGGGAATTTGTGAGATTGGGGGACAGAAAGTGCATTCTCCTCCAAACTCTCTTAATATTGCACAAGGCAACAGTACGGTGAACTCGACTAACAAATCGCGTACCAGAGAAATGACAGTTGAAGTAATTTCACCGGCACAGCAAGTTGTACAGCAGGCTAAAGCAGAACTCTGTAGACAGCGTCACAAAGTAAGCGTGCAAGTGCCAGTAAAGGGAACGCGAAAAGAGGAGGAGGAGGAGGATATACCGTATAGTATAAAATATAGAGAGAAATGATATTAGAATTAATCTCCGTTTTGGCAGAGTAGCGTCAACATGACAAACAAGTGTACGGTGTGTCAGTAAACATTCTCGCGTCCAGATAACCTGATTAGACATCAACTTATACACCAAAAGGGGATAATAGCAGAACATCCGTATAAACGTAATCGCGAGACGTCATCTAGGCTCTTTCAAGAGCATCACAACATTCATTTACTATGATCGTCAGCGGCCCGACTGGTTGTGGGAAGACATCATGTGTAATGAAATTTTTGGAATGTGCTAATATCGATCCCTCTCCAACACGCATCGTATGGTGTTACAGTCAATGGCAGTCAGCCTATGAAGCTACGAGTCTGAAAAATGTAAACTTCCTCCCCGGCATACCCCATGACATAGGCGAAGAGTATTACTTCGACCCCGACCAAACCAACGTTATTGTTCTGGACGATTTGATGGGTGAGGTAAAGCGCGAAGAAAAAGTTGCCGACCTATTCACCAAAGGGTCGCATCACAGAAATTTGTCCATAACTTATCTGACTCAGAATCTCTTCCCTCGAGGCAAGGCCTCTCGAGATATCACGCTAAACTGCCAGTATTTCGTTCTATTCAATAATCCTATTGATACACAGCAAATTAGCACGTTCGGGAGACGAATCTTTCCTCGGGACACATTTCATGGCAAAATTTTGCGAAGCCACATCTCGTCCGTACGGATATCTGTTCATCGATTTAAAACCCCATACAGCGGAAAATGACAGACTGTCTACCAATGTAATATCAGGCGATGAGGAACTCGTGAAAGAAGAAGAACAACTGCCACCTCGTCCAACCCCAATTCATAATCCATCAACTCAAATTCAACGCATACCATCTTACGATCACGATCCAACATGGTCCGCTACGAGGAATGAACAAGTGGGAGAGGGATTATATACGAAGACGGATGCACCGTGGTTCAAACGGAATGAAAATGATGACGAGTCCCAGCAGAGGCAGATGATCCATAGGAGCGGGGTTGAAATGGAACGGCAAAAGAGAAAATACCCTTCAGATGACGAACTCCTCCATCCTGGGGAAATAGATCTACCTACCCACTTGCGGAAACGGGTCAAATATAACGTGTGGAAAAACATGTTCGGTAAAACTATCGCGAGAGATTGTAGGGTCGAATTTGACGAGAGAAAACAGCGATATACAAGCCCAGGTTACGACGAGGATGAGTCTGGTGCAAATGCTATGGAGGATTATACTCCAACGATGATGAAGACCTTACGTCAAAAATATTGCAATCTCCTCGTGAACATACAAAAGCTACAAACCGATTATATTCATAACGAGATCTTGAAAACAACGAGGCGTCTGCAAACGATATACGACATAGACTACGAGGAAGCACTCAGACAGACGATTAAGATGCGGAAATGCTTATTCGATAAGTTGATTGATGACGGTGATAGCGAGGACTCCGAATAAAGACCCCAGTAGAAATATTCGTACATAAACATTGAATGGAAGGCTAGATATCGAAATGATACACACAACAATGGAGATGTATTTCATATAAGCAGTTTTCTCCCATTATTTGCGCAGTGCTATGAGTTGATGAATAAAGCGATTATTTAGTAATCTTCGTATTGCTTTGCCCCTATTTTATACTAGTCATATAATTCCCCCTCCAACTCCTCCAATTCCTCCAACTCATCCTCCTCCTCCTCCTACACACACACACACACACACACACACACACACACACACACATCCTCCTCCTCGGGCAAAAGTGTCTTTTACCATTATGTCTATTTTGGTCGGACAGGAATCGATCCAGGTGTTTAATCCAGCAGTAATGGGATGTCTTTTCGTCGGTGATGAAAAGCAAATTTAGGTGGGCATCAAACCGCTCGTTGGTGATGTGAATGGGGAAAATCTCATTATCCGCGTAGCCGAATAAATTGACTGATATTCGGTTGAGCTTTTCAAATTTTGGGATGTCGTTAGGTTTCACGGGATATTCTATGTCTGCAAAACGTAAGTCATGCTCATAAGGTCTATAATGTGACACCTGATGTGAATTTCCCTCAACTGGATGGAGTGCTGACAAAATAGACCATTTGAAACATTGGTTATCCATTGCGTTGAAAACGTTAACAATCGTGTGTTTCGCTACCAACTTTGATGGTAAGGGGAGGTAACTCGACCCGCGTAGTGGTTGATATTGCGCTATGTGAATGCTTAACCGCAAAATTTCATCTAACCACCAATTGGATCCTTGACGAGCATATTCTGTGAATGATTCATATATTTTTCGCCATGATTCGCTTATAGCATTCTCTATGTCCCCCTCTTTCAACGTTACATGGCATAGTCCTCTAAATGGGGTTGCGCTGTTCGCATATCTTCACCCTCACCTTTAGAAAAGGAACACTGAATAGAGATGTGGAATTTTATAACTATGAAGTGGATGAGACGGCGGGTAATCGCTGAAATCGAACAGATGTGCACTTTCCGCCATATCTTTATAAACGTCGTCGCACTTGTACAAGGTGTAAAATAGTGAATAAAACAGCATGAGCAGTGTCTTTTTGTTGATAAAATATTTGATGTTATTAATAACGTCAAAGCTTTATGGAGACGCAGCTGGAAACTGGAAATTATCTTCTTCAATCGACTTTGAGTGACAACGAGGACTCCAAAAATGTCCATTCCCAATAAAGACCCCTGTAATTCCCCGACAATCGTCCTAGAGACGAAACTTATACCGTTGTATGGACTGTGTGTCCGCCATACCTCGTCAAACACCTCTTTACGACATTCCATGTTGTCATACCTATATCTTAACTCTATGAGAGAGATTTTGTGCATTCCTTTAGAAACCGTTGAACGCCTCACTAGTGTCGCTTTATCATGTCGGCAGAAGACAATCTTGACTATGTAGATATGTGGATTAAATTTTATCCAGACCAAAGTAGAGCTTACCTAAAGGAGGGAATTTGTGAGATTGGGGGACAGAAAGTGCATTCTCCTCCAAACTCTCTTAATATTGCACAAGGCAACAGTACGGTGAACTCGACTAACAAATCGCGTACCAGAGAAATGACAGTTGAAGTAATTTCACCGGCACAGCAAGTTCTACAGCAGGCTAAAGCAGAACTCTGTAGACAGCGTCACAAAGTAAGCGTGCAAGTGCCAGTAAAGGGGACGCGAAAAGAGGAGGAGGAGGAGGATATACCGTATAGTATAAAATATAGAGAGAAATGATATTAGAATTAATCTCCGTTTTGGCAGAGTAGCGTCAACATGACAAACAAGTGTACGGTGTGTCAGTAAACATTCTCGCGTCCAGATAACCTGATTAGACATCAACTTATACACCAAAAGGGGATAATAGCAGAACATCCGTATAAACGTAATCGCGAGACGTCATCTAGGCTCTTTCAAGAGCATCACAACATTCATTTACTATGATCGTCAGCGGCCCGACTGGTTGTGGGAAGACATCATGTGTAATGAAATTTTTGGAATGTGCTAATATCGATCCCTCTCCAACACGCATCGTATGGTGTTACAGTCAATGGCAGTCAGCCTATGAAGCTACGAGTCTGAAAAATGTAAACTTCCTCCCCGGCATACCCCATGACATAGGCGAAGAGTATTACTTCGACCCCGACCAAACCAACGTTATTGTTCTGGACGATTTGATGGGTGAGGTAAAGCGCGAAGAAAAAGTTGCCGACCTATTCACCAAAGGGTCGCATCACAGAAATTTGTCCATAACTTATCTGACTCAGAATCTCTTCCCTCGAGGCAAGGCCTCTCGAGATATCACGCTAAACTGCCAGTATTTCGTTCTATTCAATAATCCTATTGATACACAGCAAATTAGCACGTTCGGGAGACGAATCTTTCCTCGGGACACATTTCATGGCAAAATTTTGCGAAGCCACATCTCGTCCGTACGGATATCTGTTCATCGATTTAAAACCCCATACAGCGGAAAATGACAGACTGTCTACCAATGTAATATCAGGCGATGAGGAACTCGTGAAAGAAGAAGAACAACTGCCACCTCGTCCAACCCCAATTCATAATCCATCAACTCAAATTCAACGCATACCATCTTACGATCACGATCCAACATGGTCCGCTACGAGGAATGAACAAGTGGGAGAGGGATTATATACGAAGACGGATGCACCGTGGTTCAAACGGAATGAAAATGATGACGAGTCCCAGCAGAGGCAGATGATCCATAGGAGCGGGGATGAAATGGAACGGCAAAAGAGAAAATACCCTTCAGATGACGAACTCCTCCATCCTGGGGAAATAGATCTACCTACCCACTTGCGGAAACGGGTCAAATATAACGTGTGGAAAAACATGTTCGGTAAAACTATCGCGAGAGATTGTAGGGTCGAATTTGACGAGAGAAAACAGCGATATACAAGCCCAGGTTACGACGAGGATGAGTCTGGTGCAAATGCTATGGAGGATTATACTCCAACGATGATGAAGACCTTACGTCAAAAATATTGCAATCTCCTCGTGAACATACAAAAGCTACAAACCGATTATATTCATAACGAGATCTTGAAAACAACGAGGCGTCTGCAAACGATATACGACATGGACTACGAGGAAGCACTCAGACAGACGATTAAGATGCGGAAATGCTTATTCGATAAGTTGATTGATGACGGTGATAGCGAGGACTCCGAATAAAGACCCCAGTAGAAATATTCGTACATAAACATTGAATGGAAGGCTAGATATCGAAATGATACACACAACAATGGAGATGTATTTCATATAAGCAGTTTTCTCCCATTATTTGCGCAGTGCTATGAGTTGATGAATAAAGCGATTATTTAGTAATCTTCGTATTGCTTTGCCCCTATTTTATACTAGTCATATAATTCCCCCTCCAACTCCTCCAATTCCTCCAACTCATCCTCCTCCTCCTACACACACACACACATACATGTGAAAGGTGTCAACCGGGGACGCATGCCACAACCCCCCTAAATGGGGACTTTGTTAATAAGGTACCAAGAGAGAAATGAACCTCAGATTCCAATAAAGGCAATCATAGAGACGCCCACTGGACCTTTGGATCCATCAAATTCTGAAATTTGCCAAAAGTGTTCAAGCTAGTCAAAGTGGGGACGCACACATTTCACACTCGCCGTGAAAGATGCTGCTAAAATGGGGACGCACTTCCGTCAAGTGTAGACTATCCAAATGGGGACAAATGTTTAAAACCAACCAAATGGGGACATCATCAATAAATTTATTATTGCAAATGATATGTAGGCTAAATAGGGACATGTCAAGTGAACATATAACCAATTCTATCACACTTTGCTATTTTATGACGGGAACAGTAATTGTGGAAAACTTGAACAGTTACGTGAAAGCCGTTAATTTGACATACTACAGCGTAGACAGGGGCTTAGCGATACTGGTTTTCGGAAACAAACAAGGTGAATAATTTGCTTCACCGGAAGTGCGCGCGTCTGTCTTCAAATACGCGCGAGTGTTCCTTTCACGGCGAGCGTAGGAACTTAGCTGTTTTCTAAGCAAGCTCGGCAGGCATGGCATTTAGGTGTCTAGGATTAAAGACCCTAAAACGAGGGAATATTCGATGCCGCCGTTTACGTGGAATGTTCCCAGATGAAGTACGAATGGACTGTCCAAAGAAGGTAGGGATTTCTTTACTAATTTAAGAACAATACCCAGTCGACTAAAATCGCGCGACACAATACGTAATTGAACGGGCATCTCTGCAACTGCATCTCGTTGTTGTTTCACGCGATTTGTGGATACTAGGCTGACGTTTCTGGTACAGGTCATCAATTTTGATATATATATGTGTTTGGAATTGACAGTAAGAATGCATTCGCATTGTTGCAGGCAGGATACAATTTCCGCCCCCAATTAGCATGCTGTTTGAAGTATGTTGATGTACACGATGAAATAAGTATTGAGCGACATATATTCAGCGCCCAGATAGAGCGGACTCATACAGAAAACCATAGACTTTCAATAGTTTATCTTTTAGCAATTGTTTGGATAACGGCACATAACGATGAAAGTTCACACTCGATCTAAGGCTATCGCAATCTTGACAAATTAAACTTTCCGGAAAATGTGTAGTATATGCCACATCACGATACAGCGAAATAATACCTTTGGGGGACGTCATGGAAAGACCGTGACATTGTACCCACAATGTCTAGTTGTCGTTGTTGTTTTCCGTCTACCACTTTATCGAATGGCAACGTTGAAGTATCAACAACTGAGTAATAAACTATTCCTCAAGGAAGATTGTTGTTGTTGTTGTTGTTGTCTTCTGGCATTTTCTTCTGATTTGCAGGAACATGGGGACAAACAAAATATCTGACTAGGTACAGTACGCCTATTGTTTCGTTTTCGGTTTATGTCCATCAAACAAGTGTTTCAAAGTAAATCAGAAAATTCAACTTACGTTCCGTACAATATTGCCCGCAGTCGAATCGTGTATTGTTCTTTATTCAGTCTCGTTTTATCTCTCTTCGTTCGTTGTCACGTGACTAACTAATTCATGCGCAAACGGGGACCTGTGTGTATTGAGCAGATTTTTTCTCCACGGAGCGGGAAACACACGCATACACCTCGCGCTTGAATTTTGCTGCCTAAATGTGGACGCATACCGTATTTACCTCATTTCACTAGAGAGTTCCAAAAACAGGCTTGGCTGCACGTTTCAAGCCTTAAGTCAAACGGGGACGTCCCCGTTTGGAGGGGGGTCCCCATTTGAAAGGTGTGTATTCATGTCAATGTCCCCATTTGACACCTTTCACAAACGCACACACACACACACACACATCCTCCTCCTCGGGCAAAAGTGTCTTTTACCATTATGTCTATTTTGGTCGGACAGGAATCGATCCAGGTGTTTAATCCAGCAGTAATGGGATGTCTTTTCGTCGGTGATGAAAAACAAATTTAGGTGGGCACCAAACCGCTCGTTGGTGATGTGAATGGGGAAAATCTCATTATCCGCGTAGCCGAATAAATTGACTGATATTCGGTTGAGCTTTTCAAATTTTGGGATGTCGTTAGGTTTCACGGGATATTCTATGTCTGCAAAACGTAAGTCATGCTCATAAGGTCTATAATGTGACACCTGATGTGAATTTCCCTCAACTGGATGGAGTGCTGACAAAATAGGCCATTTGAAACATTGGATATCCATTGCGTTGAAAACGTTAACAATCGTGTGTTTCGCTACCAACTTTGATGGTAAGGGGAGGTAACTCGACCCGCGTAGTGGTTGATATTGCGCTATGTGAATGCTTAACCGCAAAATTTCATCTAACCACCAATTGGATCCTTGACGAGCATATTCTGTGAATGATTCATATATTTTTCGCCATGATTCGCTTATAGCATTCTCTATGTCCCCCTCTTTCAACGTTACATGGCATAGTCCTCTAAATGGGGTTGCGCTGTTCGCATATCTTCACCCTCACCTTTAGAAAAGGAACACTGAATAGAGATGTGGAATTTTATAACTATGAAGTGGATGAGACGGCGGGTAATCGCTGAAATCGAACAGATGTGCACTTTCCGCCATATCTTTATAAACGTCGTCGCACTTGTACAAGGTGTAAAATAGTGAATAAAACAGCATGAGCAGTGTCTTTTTGTTGATAAAATATTTGATGTTATTAATAACGTCAAAGCTTTATGGAGACGCAGCTGGAAACTGGAAATTATCTTCTTCAATCGACTTTGAGTGACAACGAGGACTCCAAAAATGTCCATTCCCAATAAAGACCCCTGTAATTCCCCGACAATCGTCCTAGAGACGAAACTTATACCGTTGTATGGACTGTGTGTCCGCCATATCTCGTCAAACACCTCTTTACGACATTCCATGTTGTCATACCTATATCTTAACTCTATGAGAGAGATTTTTTGCATTCCTTTAGAAACCGTTGAACGCCTCACTAGTGTCGCTTTATCATGTCGGCAGAAGACAATCTTGACTATGTAGATATGTGGATTAAATTTTATCCAGACCAAAGTAGAGCTTACCTAAAGGAGGGAATTTGTGAGATTGGGGGACAGAAAGTGCATTCTCCTCCAAACTCTTAATATTGCACAAGGCAACAGTACGGTGAACTCGACTAACAAATCGCGTACCAGAGAAATGACAGTTGAAGTAATTTCACCGGCACAGCAAGTTGTACAGCAGGCTAAAGCAGAACTCTGTAGACAGCGTCACAAAGTAAGCGTGCAAGTGCCAGTAAAGGGAACGCGAAAAGAGGAGGAGGAGGAGGATATACCGTATAGTATAAAATATAGAGAGAAATGATATTAGAATTAATCTCCGTTTTGGCAGAGTAGCGTCAACATGACAAACAAGTGTACGGTGTGTCAGTAAACATTCTCGCGTCCAGATAATCTGATTAGACATCAACTTATACACCAAAAGGGGATAATAGCAGAACATCCGTATAAACGTAATCGCGAGACGTCATCTAGGCTCTTTCAAGAGCATCACAACATTCATTTACTATGATCGTCAGCGGCCCGACTGGTTGTGGGAAGACATCATGTGTAATGAAATTTTTGGAATGTGCTAATATCGATCCCTCTCCAACACGCATCGTATGGTGTTACAGTCAATGGCAGTCAGCCTATGAAGCTACGAGTCTGAAAAATGTAAACTTCCTCCCCGGCATACCCCATGACATAGGCGAAGAGTATTACTTCGACCCCGACCAAACCAACGTTATTGTTCTGGACGATTTGATGGGTGAGGTAAAGCGCGAAGAAAAAGTTGCCGACCTATTCACCAAAGGGTCGCATCACAGAAATTTGTCCATAACTTATCTGACTCAGAATCTCTTCCCTCGAGGCAAGGCCTCTCGAGATATCACGCTAAACTGCCAGTATTTCGTTCTATTCAATAATCCTATTGATACACAGCAAATTAGCACGTTCGGGAGACGAATCTTTCCTCGGGACACATTTCATGGCAAAATTTTGCGAAGCCACATCTCGTCCGTACGGATATCTGTTCATCGATTTAAAACCCCATACAGCGGAAAATGACAGACTGTCTACCAATGTAATATCAGGCGATGAGGAACTCGTGAAAGAAGAAGAACAACTGCCACCTCGTCCAACCCCAATTCATAATCCATCAACTCAAATTCAACGCATACCATCTTACGATCACGATCCAACATGGTCCGCTACGAGGAATGAACAAGTGGGAGAGGGATTATATACGAAGACGGATGCACCGTGGTTCAAACGGAATGAAAATGATGACGAGTCCCAGCAGAGGCAGATGATCCATAGGAGCGGGGATGAAATGGAACGGCAAAAGAGAAAATACCCTTCAGATGACGAACTCCTCCATCCTGGGGAAATAGATCTACCTACCCACTTGCGGAAACGGGTCAAATATAACGTGTGGAAAAACATGTTCGGTAAAACTATCGCGAGAGATTGTAGGGTCGAATTTGACGAGAGAAAACAGCGATATACAAGCCCAGGTTACGACGAGGATGAGTCTGGTGCAAATGCTATGGAGGATTATACTCCAACGATGATGAAGACCTTACGTCAAAAATATTGCAATCTCCTCGTGAACATACAAAAGCTACAAACCGATTATATTCATAACGAGATCTTGAAAACAACGAGGCGTCTGCAAACGATATACGACATGGACTACGAGGAAGCACTCAGACAGACGATTAAGATGCGGAAATGCTTATTCGATAAGTTGATTGATGACGGTGATAGCGAGGACTCCGAATAAAGACCCCAGTAGAAATATTCGTACATAAACATTGAATGGAAGGCTAGATATCAAAATGATACACACAACAATGGAGATGTATTTCATATAAGCAGTTTTCTCCCATTATTTGCGCAGTGCTATGAGTTGATGAATAAAGCGATTATTTAGTAATCTTCGTATTGCTTTGCCCCTATTTTATAATAGTCATATAATTCCCCCTCCAACTCCTCCAATTCCTCCAACTCCTCCTCCGCCTCCTATACACACACACACACACACACACACACACACACACACACACATCCTCCTCCTCGGGCAAAAGTGTCTTTTACCATTATGTCTATTTTGGTCGGACAGGAATCGATCCAGGTGTTTAATCCAGCAGTAATGGGATGTCTTTTCGTCGGTGATGAAAAGCAAATTTAGGTGGGCATCAAACCGCTCGTTGGTGATGTGAATGGGGGAAATCTCATTATCCGCGTAGCCGAATAAATTGACTGATATTCGGTTGAGCTTTTCAAATTTTGGGATGTCGTTAGGTTTCACGGGATATTCTATGTCTGCAAAACGTAAGTCATGCTCATAAGGTCTATAATGTGACACCTGATGTGAATTTCCCTCAACTGGATGGAGTGCTGACAAAATAGACCATTTGAAACATTGGTTATCCATTGCGTTGAAAACGTTAACAATCGTGTGTTTCGCTACCAACTTTGATGGTAAGGGGAGGTAACTCGACCCGCGTAGTGGTTGATATTGCGCTATGTGAATGCTTAACCGCAAAATTTCATCTAACCACCAATTGGATCCTTGACGAGCATATTCTGTGAATGATTCATATATTTTTCGCCATGATTCGCTTATAGCATTCTCTATGTCCCCCTCTTTCAACGTTACATGGCATAGTCCTCTAAATGGGGTTGCGCTGTTCGCATATCTTCACCGTCACCTTTAGAAAAGGAACACTGAATAGAGATGTGGAATTTTATAACTATGAAGTGGATGAGACGGCGGGTAATCGCTGAAATCGAACAGATGTGCACTTTCCGCCATATCTTTATAAACGTCGTCGCACTTGTACAAGGTGTAAAATAGTGAATAAAACAGCATGAGCAGTGTCTTTTTGTTGATAAAATATTTGATGTTATTAATAACGTCAAAGCTTTATGGAGACGCAGCTGGAAACTGGAAATTATCTTCTTCAATCGACTTTGAATTACAAGCGTCTAGTCCAAAAATGTCCATTCCCAAAGACCCCTTAATTCCCCAAATTAGAGACGAAACTTATACATGGACTGTGTGTCCGCCATACCTCGTCAAACACCTCTTTACGACATTCCATGTTGTCATACCTATATCTTAACTCTATGAGAGAGATTTTGTGCATTCCTTTAGAAACCGTTGAACGCCTCACTAGTGTCGCTTTATCATGTCGGCAGAAGACAATCTTGACTATGTAGATATGTGGATTAAATTTTATCCAGACCAAAGTAGAGCTTACCTAAAGGAGGGAATTTGTGAGATTGGGGGACAGAAAGTGCATTCTCCTCCAAACTCTCTTAATATTGCACAAGGCAACAGTACGGTGAACTCGACTAACAAATGTACAAGAGAAATGACAGTTGAACTAATTTCACCGGCACAGCAGTTGTAGAGCAGGCTAAAGCAGAACTCTGTAGACAGCGTCACAAAGTAAGCGTGCAAGCGCCAGTAAAGGGAACGCAGGAGGAAGAGATATACCGTATAGTATAAATATAGAGAGAATGATATTAGAATTAAACTACGTTTTGGCAGAGAAGCGTCAACATGACAAACAAGTGTACGGTGTGTCAGAAAACATTCTCGCGTACAGATAACCTGATAGACATCAACTTATACACCAAAGGGGATAAAAGCAGAACATCCGTATAAACGTATCTCGAGACTTCATCTATGGCTCTTTCAATAGCATCACAACATCCATTTACTATGATCGTCAGCGGCCCGACTGGTTGTGGGAAGACATCATGTGTAATGATTTTTTTGGAATCTGCTAATATCCATCCCTCTCCAACACGCATCGTATGGTGTTACAGTCAATGGCAGTCAGCCTATGAATCTACGAGTCTGAAAAATGTAAACTTCCTCCCCGGCATACCCCATGACATAGGCGAAGAGTATTACTTCGACCCCGACCAAACCAACGTTATTGTTCTGGACGATTTGATGGGTGAGGTAAAGCGCGAAGAAAAAGTTGCCGACCTATTCACCAAAGGGTCGCATCACAGAAATGTGTCCATAACTTATCTGACTCAGAATCTCTTCCCTCGAGGCAAGGCCTCTCGAGATATCACGCTAAACTGCCAGTATTTCGTTCTATTCAATAATCCTATTGATAAACAGCAAATTAGCACGTTCGGGAGACGAATCTTTCCTCGGGACACATTTCATGGCAAAATTTTGCGAAGCCACATCTCGTCCGTACGGATATCTGTTCATCGATTTAAAACCCCATACAGCGGAAAATGACAGACTGTCTACCAATGTAATATCAGGCGATGAGAAACTCGTGAAAGAAGGAAAACAACTGCCACCTCGTCCAACCCCAATTCATAATCCATCAACTCAAATTCAACGCATACCATCTTACGATCACGATCCAACATGGTCCGCTACGAGGAATGAACAAGTGGGAGAGGGATTATATACGAAGACGGATGCACCGTGGTTCAAACGGAATGAAAATGATGACAATCCCAGCAGAGGCAGATGATCCATAGGAGCGGGGATGAAATGGAACGGCAAAAGAGAAAATACCCTTCAGATGACGAACTCCTCCATCCTGGGGAAATAGATCTACCTACCCACTTGCGGAAACGGGTCAAATATAACGTGTGGAAAAACATGTTCGGTAAAACTATCGCGAGAGATTGTAGGGTCGAATTTGACGAGAGAAAACAGCGATATACAAGCCCAGGTTACGACGAGGATGAGTCTGGTCCAAATGCTATGGAGGATTATACTCCAACGATGATGAAGACCTTACGTCAAAAATATTGCAATCTCCTCGTGAACATACAAAAGCTACAAACCGATTATATTCATAACGAGATCTTGAAAACAACGAGGCGTCTGCAAACGATATACGACATAGACTACGAGGAAGCGCTCAGACAGACGATTAAGATGCGGAAATGCTTATTCGATAAGTTGATTGATGACGGTGATAGCGAGGACTCCGAATAAAGACCCCAGTAGAAATATTCGTACATAAACATTGAATGGAAGGCTAGATATCGAAATGATACACACAACAATGGAGATGTATTTCATATAAGCAGTTTTCTCCCATTATTTGCGCAGTGCTATGAGTTGATGAATAAAGCGATTATTTAGTAATCTTCGTATTGCTTTGCCCCTATTTTATACTAGTCATATAATTCCCCTCCAACTCCTCCAATTCCTCCAACTCCTCCCCCTCCTCCTACACACACACACACACACACACACACACACATCCTCCTCCTCGGCCAAAAGTGTCTTTTACCATTATGTCTATTTTGGTCGGACAGGAATCGATCCAGGTGTTTAATCCAGCAGTAATGGGATGTCTTTTCGTCGGTGATGAAAAGCAAATTTAGGTGGGCATCAAACCGCTCGTTGATGATGTGAATGGGGAAAATCTCATTATCCGCGTAGCCGAATAAATTGACTGATATTCGGTTGAGCTTTTCAAATTTTGGGATGTCGTTAGGTTTCACGAGATATTCTATGTCTGCAAAACGTAAGTCATGCTCATAAAGTCTATAATGTGACACCTGATGTGAATTTCCCTCAACTGGATGGAGTGCTGACAAAATAGACCATTTGAAACATTGGTTATCCATTGCGTTGAAAACGTTAACAATCGTGTGTTTCGCTACCAACTTTGATGGTAAGGGGAGGTAACTCGACCCGCGTAGTGGTTGATATTGCGCTATGTGAATGCTTAGCCGCAAAATTTCATCTAACCACCAATTGGATCCTTGACGAGCATATTCTGTGAATGATTCATATATTTTTCGCCATGATTCGCTTATAGCATTCTCTATGTCCCCCTCTTTCAACGTTACATGGCATAGTCCTCTAAATGGGGTTGCGCTGTTCGCATATCTTCACCGTCACCTTTAGAAAAGGAACACTGAATAGAGATGTGGAATTTTATAACTATGAAGTGGATGAGACGGCGGGTAATCGCTGAAATCGAACAGATGTGCACTTTCCACCATATCTTTATAAACGTCGTCGCACTTGTACAAGGTGTAAAATAGTGAATAAAACAGCATGAGCAGTGTCTTTTGTTGATAAAATATTTGATGTTATTAATAACGTCAAAGCTTTATGGAGACGCAGCTGGAAACTGGAAATTATCTTCTTCAATCGACTTTGAGTGACAACGAGGACTCCAAAAATGTCCATTCCCAATAAAGACCCCTGTAATTCCCCGACAATCGTCCTAGAGACGAAACTTATACCGTTGTATGGACTGTGTGTCCGCCATACCTCGTCAAACACCTCTTTACGACATTCCATGTTGTCATACCTATATCTTAACTCTATGAGAGAGATTTTTTGCATTCCTTTAGAAACCGTTGAACGCCTCACTAGTGTCGCTTTATCATGTCGGCAGAAGACAATCTTGACTATGTAGATATGTGGATTAAATTTTATCCAGACCAAAGTAGAGCTTACCTAAAGGAGGGAATTTGTGAGATTGGGGGACAGAAAGTGCATTCTCCTCCAAACTCTCTTAATATTGCACAAGGCAACAGTACGGTGAACTCGACTAACAAATCGCGTACCAGAGAAATGACAGTTGAAGTAATTTCACCGGCACAGCAAGTTGTACAGCAGGCTAAAGCAGAACTCTGTAGACAGCGTCACAAAGTAAGCGTGCAAGTGCCAGTAAAGGGAACGCGAAAAGAGGAGGAGGAGGAGGATATACCGTATAGTATAAAATATAGAGAGAAATGATATTAGAATTAATCTCCGTTTTGGCAGAGTAGCGTCAACATGACAAACAAGTGTACGGTGTGTCAGTAAACATTCTCGCGTCCAGATAACCTGATTAGACATCAACTTATACACCAAAAGGGGATAATAGCAGAACATCCGTATAAACGTAATCGCGAGACGTCATCTAGGCTCTTTCAAGAGCATCACAACATTCATTTACTATGATCGTCAGCGGCCCGACTGGTTGTGGGAAGACATCATGTGTAATGAAATTTTTGGAATGTGCTAATATCGATCCCTCTCCAACACGCATCGTATGGTGTTACAGTCAATGGCAGTCAGCCTATGAAGCTACGAGTCTGAAAAATGTAAACTTCCTCCCCGGCATACCCCATGACATAGGCGAAGAGTATTACTTCGACCCCGACCAAACCAACGTTATTGTTCTGGACGATTTGATGGGTGAGGTAAAGCGCGAAGAAAAAGTTGCCGACCTATTCACCAAAGGGTCGCATCACAGAAATTTGTCCATAACTTATCTGACTCAGAATCTCTTCCCTCGAGGCAAGGCCTCTCGAGATATCACGCTAAACTGCCAGTATTTCGTTCTATTCAATAATCCTATTGATACACAGCAAATTAGCACGTTCGGGAGACGAATCTTTCCTCGGGACACATTTCATGGCAAAATTTTGCGAAGCCACATCTCGTCCGTACGGATATCTGTTCATCGATTTAAAACCCCATACAGCGGAAAATGACAGACTGTCTACCAATGTAATATCAGGCGATGAGGAACTCGTGAAAGAAGAAGAACAACTGCCACCTCGTCCAACCCCAATTCATAATCCATCAACTCAAATTCAACGCATACCATCTTACGATCACGATCCAACATGGTCCGCTACGAGGAATGAACAAGTGGGAGAGGGATTATATACGAAGACGGATGCACCGTGGTTCAAACGGAATGAAAATGATGACGAGTCCCAGCAGAGGCAGATGATCCATAGGAGCGGGGATGAAATGGAACGGCAAAAGAGAAAATACCCTTCAGATGACGAACTCCTCCATCCTGGGGAAATAGATCTACCTACCCACTTGCGGAAACGGGTCAAATATAACGTGTGGAAAAACATGTTCGGTAAAACTATCGCGAGAGATTGTAGGGTCGAATTTGACGAGAGAAAACAGCGATATACAAGCCCAGGTTACGACGAGGATGAGTCTGGTGCAAATGCTATGGAGGATTATACTCCAACGATGATGAAGACCTTACGTCAAAAATATTGCAATCTCCTCGTGAACATACAAAAGCTACAAACCGATTATATTCATAACGAGATCTTGAAAACAACGAGGCGTCTGCAAACGATATACGACATAGACTACGAGGAAGCACTCAGACAGACGATTAAGATGCGGAAATGCTTATTCGATAAGTTGATTGATGACGGTGATAGCGAGGACTCCGAATAAAGACCCCAGTAGAAATATTCGTACATAAACATTGAATGGAAGGCTAGATATCGAAATGATACACACAACAATGGAGATGTATTTCATATAAGCAGTTTTCTCCCATTATTTGCGCAGTGCTATGAGTTGATGAATAAAGCGATTATTTAGTAATCTTCGTATTGCTTTGCCCCTATTTTATACTAGTCATATAATTCCCCTCCAACTCCTCCAATTCCTCCAACTCCTCCTCCTCCTCCTACACACACACACACACACACACACACACACACACACACACACATCCTCCTCCTCGGCCAAAAGTGTCTTTTACCATTATGTCTATTTTGGTCGGACAGGAATCGATCCAGGTGTTTAATCCAGCAGTAATGGGATGTCTTTTCGTCGGTGATGAAAAGCAAATTTAGGTGGGCATCAAACCGCTCGTTGGTGATGTGAATGGGGAAAATCTCATTATCCGCGTAGCCGAATAAATTGACTGATATTCGGTTGAGCTTTTCAAATTTTGGGATGTCGTTAGGTTTCACGGGATATTCTATGTCTGCAAAACGTAAGTCATGCTCATAAGGTCTATAATGTGACACCTGATGTGAATTTCCCTCAACTGGATGGAGTGCTGACAAAATAGACCATTTGAAACATTGGTTATCCATTGCGTTGAAAACGTTAACAATCGTGTGTTTCGCTACCAACTTTGATGGTAAGGGGAGGTAACTCGACCCGCGTAGTGGTTGATATTGCGCTATGTGAATGCTTAACCGCAAAATTTCATCTAACCACCAATTGGATCCTTGACGAGCATATTCTGTGAATGATTCATATATTTTTCGCCATGATTCGCTTATAGCATTCTCTATGTCCCCCTCTTTCAACGTTACATGGCATAGTCCTCTAAATGGGGTTGCGCTGTTCGCATATCTTCACCCTCACCTTTAGAAAAGGAACACTGAATAGAGATGTGGAATTTTATAACTATGAAGTGGATGAGACGGCGGGTAATCGCTGAAATCGAACAGATGTGGCCATATCTTTATAAACGTCGTCGCACTTGTACAAGGTGTAAAATAGTGAATAAAACAGCATGAGCAGTGTCTTTTTGTTGATAAAATATTTGATGTTATTAATAACGTCAAAGCTTTATGGAGACGCAGCTGGAAACTGGAAATTATCTTCTTCAATCGACTTTGAGTGACAACGAGGACTCCAAAAATGTCCATTCCCAATAAAGACCCCTGTAATTCCCCGACAATCGTCCTAGAGACGAAACTTATACCGTTGTATGGACTGTGTGTCCGCCATACCTCGTCAAACACCTCTTTACGACATTCCATGTTGTCATACCTATATCTTAACTCTATGAGAGAGATTTTTTGCATTCCTTTAGAAACCGTTGAACGCCTCACTAGTGTCGCTTTATCATGTCGGCAGAAGACAATCTTGACTGTAGATATGTGGATTAAATTTTATGTAGAGCTTATAAAGGAGGGAATTTGTGAGATTGGGGGACAGAAAGTGCATTCTCCTCCAAACTCTCTTAATATTGCACAAGGCAACAGTACGGTGAACTCGACTAACAAATCGCGTACCAGAGAAATGACAGTTGAAGTAATTTCACCGGCACAGCAAGTTGTACAGCAGGCTAAAGCAGAACTCTGTAGACAGCGTCACAAAGTAAGCGTGCAAGTGCCAGTAAAGGGAACGCGAAAAGAGGAGGAGGAGGAGGATATACCGTATAGTATAAAATATAGAGAGAAATGATATTAGAATTAATCTCCGTTTTGGCAGAGTAGCGTCAACATGACAAACAAGTGTAGTGTGTCAGTAAACATTCTCGCGTCCAGATAACCTGATTAGACATCAACTTATACACCAAAAGGGGATAATAGCAGAACATCCGTATAAACGTAATCGCGAGACGTCATCTAGGCTCTTTCAAGAGCATCACAACATTCATTTACTATGATCGTCAGCGGCCCGACTGGTTGTGGGAAGACATCATGTGTAATGAAATTTTTGGAATGTGCTAATATCGATCCCTCTCCAACACGCATCGTATGGTGTTACAGTCAATGGCAGTCAGCCTATGAAGCTACGAGTCTGAAAAATGTAAACTTCCTCCCCGGCATACCCCATGACATAGGCGAAGAGTATTACTTCGACCCCGACCAAACCAACGTTATTGTTCTGGACGATTTGATGGGTGAGGTAAAGCGCGAAGAAAAAGTTGCCGACCTATTCACCAAAGGGTCGCATCACAGAAATTTGTCCATAACTTATCTGACTCAGAATCTCTTCCCTCGAGGCAAGGCCTCTCGAGATATCACGCTAAACTGCCAGTATTTCGTTCTATTCAATAATCCTATTGATACACAGCAAATTAGCACGTTCGGGAGACGAATCTTTCCTCGGGACACATTTCATGGCAAAATTTTGCGAAGCCACATCTCGTCCGTACGGATATCTGTTCATCGATTTAAAACCCCATACAGCGGAAAATGACAGACTGTCTACCAATGTAATATCAGGCGATGAGGAACTCGTGAAAGAAGAAGAACAACTGCCACCTCGTCCAACCCCAATTCATAATCCATCAACTCAAATTCAACGCATACCATCTTACGATCACGATCCAACATGGTCCGCTACGAGGAATGAACAAGTGGGAGAGGGATTATATACGAAGACGGATGCACCGTGGTTCAAACGGAATGAAAATGATGACGAGTCCCAGCAGAGGCAGATGATCCATAGGAGCGGGGATGAAATGGAACGGCAAAAGAGAAAATACCCTTCAGATGACGAACTCCTCCATCCTGGGGAAATAGATCTACCTACCCACTTGCGGAAACGGGTCAAATATAACGTGTGGAAAAACATGTTCGGTAAAACTATCGCGAGAGATTGTAGGGTCGAATTTGACGAGAGAAAACAGCGATATACAAGCCCAGGTTACGACGAGGATGAGTCTGGTGCAAATGCTATGGAGGATTATACTCCAACGATGATGAAGACCTTACGTCAAAAATATTGCAATCTCCTCGTGAACATACAAAAGCTACAAACCGATTATATTCATAACGAGATCTTGAAAACAACGAGGCGTCTGCAAACGATATACGACATAGACTACGAGGAAGCACTCAGACAGACGATTAAGATGCGGAAATGCTTATTCGATAAGTTGATTGATGACGGTGATAGCGAGGACTCCGAATAAAGACCCCAGTAGAAATATTCGTACATAAACATTGAATGGAAGGCTAGATATCGAAATGATACACACAACAATGGAGATGTATTTCATATAAGCAGTTTTCTCCCATTATTTGCGCAGTGCTATGAGTTGATGAATAAAGCGATTATTTAGTAATCTTCGTATTGCTTTGCCCCTATTTTATACTAGTCATATAATTCCCCTCCAACTCCTCCAATTCCTCCAACTCATCCTCCTCCTCCTCCTACACACACACACACACACACACACACACACACATCCTCCTCCTCGGGCAAAAGTGTCTTTTACCATTATGTCTATTTTGGTCGGACAGGAATCGATCCAGGTGTTTAATCCAGCAGTAATGGGATGTCTTTTCGTCGGTGATGAAAAGCAAATTTAGGTGGGCATCAAACCGCTCGTTGGTGATGTGAATGGGGAAAATCTCATTATCCGCGTAGCCGAATAAATTGACTGATATTCGGTTGAGCTTTTCAAATTTTGGGATGTCGTTAGGTTTCACGGGATATTCTATGTCTGCAAAACGTAAGTCATGCTCATAAGGTCTATAATGTGACACCTGATGTGAATTTCCCTCAACTGGATGGAGTGCTGACAAAATAGACCATTTGAAACATTGGTTATCCATTGCGTTGAAAACGTTAACAATCGTGTGTTTCGCTACCAACTTTGATGGTAAGGGGAGGTAACTCGACCCGCGTTGTGGTTGATATTGCGCTATGTGAATGCTTAACCGCAAAATTTCATCTAACCACCAATTGGATCCTTGACGAGCATATTCTGTGAATGATTCATATATTTTTCGCCATGATTCGCTTATAGCATTCTCTATGTCCCCCTCTTTCAACGTTACATGGCATAGTCCTCTAAATGGGGTTGCGCTGTTCGCATATCTTCACCCTCACCTTTAGAAAAGGAACACTGAATAGAGATGTGGAATTTTATAACTATGAAGTGGATGAGACGGCGGGTAATCGCTGAAATCGAACAGATGTGCACTTTCCGCCATATCTTTATAAACGTCGTCGCACTTGTACAAGGTGTAAAATAGTGAATAAAACAGCATGAGCAGTGTCTTTTTGTTGATAAAATATTTGATGTTATTAATAACGTCAAAGCTTTATGGAGACGCAGCTGGAAACTGGAAATTATCTTCTTCAATCGACTTTGAGTGACAACGAGGACTCCAAAAATGTCCATTCCCAATAAAGACCCCTGTAATTCCCCGACAATCGTCCTAGAGACGAAACTTATACCGTTGTATGGACTGTGTGTCCGCCATACCTCGTCAAACACCTCTTTACGACATTCCATGTTGTCATACCTATATCTTAACTCTATGAGAGAGATTTTGTGCATTCCTTTAGAAACCGTTGAACGCCTCACTAGTGTCGCTTTATCATGTCGGCAGAAGACAATCTTGACTATGTAGATATGTGGATTAAATTTTATCCAGACCAAAGTAGAGCTTACCTAAAGGAGGGAATTTGTGAGATTGGGGGACAGAAAGTGCATTCTCCTCCAAACTCTCTTAATATTGCACAAGGCAACAGTACGGTGAACTCGACTAACAAATCGCGTACCAGAGAAATGACAGTTGAAGTAATTTCACCGGCACAGCAAGTTGTACAGCAGGCTAAAGCAGAACTCTGTAGACAGCGTCACAAAGTAAGCGTGCAAGTGCCAGTAAAGGGAACGCGAAAAGAGGAGGAGGAGGAGGATATACCGTATAGTATAAAATATAGAGAGAAATGATATTAGAATTAATCTCCGTTTTGGCAGAGTAGCGTCAACATGACAAACAAGTGTACGGTGTGTCAGTAAACATTCTCGCGTCCAGATAACCTGATTAGACATCAACTTATACACCAAAAGGGGATAATAGCAGAACATCCGTATAAACGTAATCGCGAGACGTCATCTAGGCTCTTTCAAGAGCATCACAACATTCATTTACTATGATCGTCAGCGGCCCGACTGGTTGTGGGAAGACATCATGTGTAATGAAATTTTTGGAATGTGCTAATATCGATCCCTCTCCAACACGCATCGTATGGTGTTACAGTCAATGGCAGTCAGCCTATGAAGCTACGAGTCTGAAAAATGTAAACTTCCTCCCCGGCATACCCCATGACATAGGCGAAGAGTATTACTTCGACCCCGACCAAACCAACGTTATTGTTCTGGACGATTTGATGGGTGAGGTAAAGCGCGAAGAAAAAGTTGCCGACCTATTCACCAAAGGGTCGCATCACAGAAATTTGTCCATAACTTATCTGACTCAGAATCTCTTCCCTCGAGGCAAGGCCTCTCGAGATATCACGCTAAACTGCCAGTATTTCGTTCTATTCAATAATCCTATTGATACACAGCAAATTAGCACGTTCGGGAGACGAATCTTTCCTCGGGACACATTTCATGGCAAAATTTTGCGAAGCCACATCTCGTCCGTACGGATATCTGTTCATCGATTTAAAACCCCATACAGCGGAAAATGACAGACTGTCTACCAATGTAATATCAGGCGATGAGGAACTCGTGAAAGAAGAAGAACAACTGCCACCTCGTCCAACCCCAATTCATAATCCATCAACTCAAATTCAACGCATACCATCTTACGATCACGATCCAACATGGTCCGCTACGAGGAATGAACAAGTGGGAGAGGGATTATATACGAAGACGGATGTACCGTGGTTCAAACGGAATGAAAATGATGACGAGTCCCAGCAGAGGCAGATGATCCATAGGAGCGGGGATGAAATGGAACGGCAAAAGAGAAAATACCCTTCAGATGACGAACTCCTCCATCCTGGGGAAATAGATCTACCTACCCACTTGCGGAAACGGGTCAAATATAACGTGTGGAAAAACATGTTCGGTAAAACTATCGCGAGAGATTGTAGGGTCGAATTTGACGAGAGAAAACAGCGATATACAAGCCCAGGTTACGACGAGGATGAGTCTGGTGCAAATGCTATGGAGGATTATACTCCAACGATGATGAAGACCTTACGTCAAAAATATTGCAATCTCCTCGTGAACATACAAAAGCTACAAACCGATTATATTCATAACGAGATCTTGAAAACAACGAGGCGTCTGCAAACGATATACGACATGGACTACGAGGAAGCACTCAGACAGACGATTAAGATGCGGAAATGCTTATTCGATAAGTTGATTGATGACGGTGATAGCGAGGACTCCGAATAAAGACCCCAGTAGAAATATTCGTACATAAACATTGAATGGAAGGCTAGATATCGAAATGATACACACAACAATGGAGATGTATTTCATATAAGCAGTTTTCTCCCATTATTTGCGCAGTGCTATGAGTTGATGAATAAAGCGATTATTTAGTAATCTTCGTATTGCTTTGCCCCTATTTTATACTAGTCATATAATTCCCCCTCCAACTCCTCCAATTCCTCCAACTCATCCTCCTCCTCCTACACACACACACACATACATGTGAAAGGTGTCAACCGGGGACGCATGCCACAACCCCCCTAAATGGGGACTTTGTTAATAAGGTACCAAGAGAGAAATGAACCTCAGATTCCAATAAAGGCAATCATAGAGACGCCCACTGGACCTTTGGATCCATCAAATTCTGAAATTTGCCAAAAGTGTTCAAGCTAGTCAAAGTGGGGACGCACACATTTCACACTCGCCGTGAAAGATGCTGCTAAAATGGGGACGCACTTCCGTCAAGTGTAGACTATCCAAATGGGGACAAATGTTTAAAACCAACCAAATGGGGACATCATCAATAAATTTATTATTGCAAATGATATGTAGGCTAAATAGGGACATGTCAAGTGAACATATAACCAATTCTATCACACTTTGCTGTTTTATGACGGGAACAGTAATTGTGGAAAACTTGAACAGTTACGTGAAAGCCGTTAATTTGACATACTACAGCGTAGACAGGGGCTTAGCGATACTGGTTTTCGGAAACAAACAAGGTGAATAATTTGCTTCACCGGAAGTGCGCGCGTCTGTCTTCAAATACGCGCGAGTGTTCCTTTCACGGCGAGCGTAGGAACTTAGCTGTTTTCTAAGCAAGCTCGGCAGGCATGGCATTTAGGTGTCTAGGATTAAAGACCCTAAAACGAGGGAATATTCGATGCCGCCGTTTACGTGGAATGTTCCCAGATGAAGTACGAATGGACTGTCCAAAGAAGGTAGGGATTTCTTTACTAATTTAAGAACAATACCCAGTCGACTAAAATCGCGCGCCACAATACGTAATTGAACGGGCATCTCTGCAACTGCATCTCGTTGTTGTTTCACGCGATTTGTGGATACTAGGCTGACGTTTCTGGTACAGGTCATCAATTTTGATTGAGGAAATATATATATGTGTTTGGAATTGACAGTAAGAATGCATTCTCATTGTTGCAGGCAGGATACAATTTCCGCCCCCAATTAGCATGCTGTTTGAAGTATGTTGATGTACACGATGAAATAAGTATTGAGCGACATATATTCAGCGCCCAGATAGAGCGGACTCATACAGAAAACCATAGACTTTCAATAGTTTATCTTTTAGCAATTGTTTGGATAACGGCACATAACGATGAAAGTTCACACTCGATCTAAGGCTCTCGCAATCTTGACAAATTAAACTTTCCGGAAAATGTGTAGTATATGCCACATCACGATACAGCGAAATAATACCTTTGGGGGACGTCATGGAAAGACCGTGACATTGTACCCACAATGTCTAGTTGTCGTTGTTGTTTTCCGTCTACCACTTTATCGAATGGCAACGTTGAAGTATCAACAACTGAGTAATAAACTATTCCTCAAGGAAGATTGTTGTTGTTGTTGTCTTCTGGCATTTTCTTCTGATTTGCAGGAACATGGGGACAAACAAAATATCTGACTAGGTACGGTACGCCTATTGTTTCGTTTTCGGTTTATGTCCATCAAACAAGTGTTTCAAAGTAAATCAGAAAATTCAACTTACGTTCCGTACAATATTGCCCGCAGTCGAATCGTGTATTGTTCTTTATTCAGTCTCGTTTTATCTCTCTTCGTTCGTTGTCACGTGACTAACTAATTCATGCGCAAACGGGGACCTGTGTGTATTGAGCAGATTTTTTCTCGCGCATTTTGTTGCCTAAATGTGGACGTATACCGTATTTACCTCATTTCACTAGAGAGTTCCAAAAACAGGCTTGGCTGCACGTTTCAAGCCTTAAGTCAAACGGGGACGTCCCCGTTTGGAGGGGGGTCCCCATTTGAAAGGTGTGTATTCATGTCAATGTCCCCATTTGACACCTTTCACAAACGCACACACACACACACACACATCCTCCTCCTCGGGCAAAAGTGTCTTTTACCATTATGTCTATTTTGGTCGGACAGGAATCGATCCAGGTGTTTAATCCAGCAGTAATGGGATGTCTTTTCGTCGGTGATGAAAAACAAATTTAGGTGGGCACCAAACCGCTCGTTGGTGATGTGAATGGGGAAAATCTCATTATCCGCGTAGCCGAATAAATTGACTGATATTCGGTTGAGCTTTTCAAATTTTGGGATGTCGTTAGGTTTCACGGGATATTCTATGTCTGCAAAACGTAAGTCATGCTCATAAGGTCTATAATGTGACACCTGATGTGAATTTCCCTCAACTGGATGGAGTGCTGACAAAATAGACCATTTGAAACATTGGATATCCATTGCGTTGAAAACGTTAACAATCGTGTGTTTCGCTACCAACTTTGATGGTAAGGGGAGGTAACTCGACCCGCGTAGTGGTTGATATTGCGCTATGTGAATGCTTAACCGCAAAATTTCATCTAACCACCAATTGGATCCTTGACGAGCATATTCTGTGAATGATTCATATATTTTTCGCCATGATTCGCTTATAGCATTCTCTATGTCCCCCTCTTTCAACGTTACATGGCATAGTCCTCTAAATGGGGTTGCGCTGTTCGCATATCTTCACCCTCACCTTTAGAAAAGGAACACTGAATAGAGATGTGGAATTTTATAACTATGAAGTGGATGAGACGGCGGGTAATCGCTGAAATCGAACAGATGTGCACTTTCCGCCATATCTTTATAAACGTCGTCGCACTTGTACAAGGTGTAAAATAGTGAATAAAACAGCATGAGCAGTGTCTTTTTGTTGATAAAATATTTGATGTTATTAATAACGTCAAAGCTTTATGGAGACGCAGCTGGAAACTGGAAATTATCTTCTTCAATCGACTTTGAGTGACAACGAGGACTCCAAAAATGTCCATTCCCAATAAAGACCCCTGTAATTCCCCGACAATCGTCCTAGAGACGAAACTTATACCGTTGTATGGACTGTGTGTCCGCCATACCTCGTCAAACACCTCTTTACGACATTCCATGTTGTCATACCTATATCTTAACTCTATGAGAGAGATTTTTTGCATTCCTTTAGAAACCGTTGAACGCCTCACTAGTGTCGCTTTATCATGTCGGCAGAAGACAATCTTGACTATGTAGATATGTGGATTAAATTTTATCCAGACCAAAGTAGAGCTTACCTATAGGAGGGAATTTGTGAGATTGGGGGACAGAAAGTGCATTCTCCTCCAAACTCTCTTAATATTGCACAAGGCAACAGTACGGTGAACTCGACTAACAAATCGCGTACCAGAGAAATGACAGTTGAAGTAATTTCACCGGCACAGCAAGTTGTACAGCAGGCTAAAGCAGAACTCTGTAGACAGCGTCACAAAGTAAGCGTGCAAGTGCCAGTAAAGGGAACGCGAAAAGAGGAGGAGGAGGAGGATATACCGTATAGTATAAAATATAGAGAGAAATGATATTAGAATTAATCTCCGTTTTGGCAGAGTAGCGTCAACATGACAAACAAGTGTACGGTGTGTCAGTAAACATTCTCGCGTCCAGATAACCTGATTAGACATCAACTTATACACCAAAAGGGGATAATAGCAGAACATCCGTATAAACGTAATCGCGAGACGTGATCTAGGCTCTTTCAAGAGCATCACAACATTCATTTACTATGATCGTCAGCGGCCCGACTGGTTGTGGGAAGACATCATGTGTAATGAAATTTTTGGAATGTGCTAATATCGATCCCTCTCCAACACGCATCGTATGGTGTTACAGTCATGGCAGTCAGCCTATGAAGCTACGAGCTTGAAAAATGTAAACTTCCTCCCCGGCATACCCCATGACATAGGCGAAGAGTATTACTTCGACCCCGACCAAACCAACGTTATTGTTCTGGACGATTTGATGGGTGAGGTAAAGCGCGAAGAAAAAGTTGCCGACCTATTCACCAATGGGTCGCATCACAGAAATTTGTCCATAACTTATCTGACTCAGAATCTCTTCCCTCGAGGCAAGGCCTCTCGAGATATCACGCTAAACTGCCAGTATTTCGTTCTATTCAATAATCCTATTGATACACAGCAAATTAGCACGTTCGGGAGACGAATCTTTCCTCGGGACACATTTCATGGCAAAATTTTGCGAAGCCACATCTCGTCCGTACGGATATCTGTTCATCGATTTAAAACCCCATACAGCGGAAAATGACAGACTGTCTACCAATGTAATATCAGGCGATGAGGAACTCGTGAAAGAAGAAGAACAACTGCCACCTCGTCCAACCCCAATTCATAATCCATCAACTCAAATTCAACGCATACCATCTTACGATCACGATCCAACATGGTCCGCTACGAGGAATGAACAAGTGGGAGAGGGATTATATACGAAGACGGATGCACCGTGGTTCAAACGGAATGAAAATGATGACGAGTCCCAGCAGAGGCAGATGATCCATAGGAGCGGGGATGAAATGGAACGGCAAAAGAGAAAATACCCTTCAGATGACGAACTCCTCCATCCTGGGGAAATAGATCTACCTACCCACTTGCGGAAACGGGTCAAATATAACGTGTGGAAAAACATGTTCGGTAAAACTATCGCGAGAGATTGTAGGGTCGAATTTGACGAGAGAAAACAGCGATATACAAGCCCAGGTTACGACGAGGATGAGTCTGGTGCAAATGCTATGGAGGATTATACTCCAACGATGATGAAGACCTTACGTCAAAAATATTGCAATCTCCTCGTGAACATACAAAAGCTACAAACCGATTATATTCATAACGAGATCTTGAAAACAACGAGGCGTCTGCAAACGATATACGACATGGACTACGAGGAAGCACTCAGACAGACGATTAAGATGCGGAAATGCTTATTCGATAAGTTGATTGATGACGGTGATAGCGAGGACTCCGAATAAAGACCCCAGTAGAAATATTCGTACATAAACATTGAATGGAAGGCTAGATATCAAAATGATACACACAACAATGGAGATGTATTTCATATAAGCAGTTTTCTCCCATTATTTGCGCAGTGCTATGAGTTGATGAATAAAGCGATTATTTAGTAATCTTCGTATTGCTTTGCCCCTATTTTATAATAGTCATATAATTCCCCCTCCAACTCCTCCAATTCCTCCAACTCCTCCTCCTCCTCCTCCTATACACACACACACACACACACACACACACACACACACACACATCCTCCTCCTCGGGCAAAAGTGTCTTTTACCATTATGTCTATTTTGGTCGGACAGGAATCGATCCAGGTGTTTAATCCAGCAGTAATGGGATGTCTTTTCGTCGGTGATGAAAAGCAAATTTAGGTGGGCATCAAACCGCTCGTTGGTGATGTGAATGGGGGAAATCTCATTATCCGCGTAGCCGAATAAATTGACTGATATTCGGTTGAGCTTTTCAAATTTTGGGATGTCGTTAGGTTTCACGGGATATTCTATGTCTGCAAAACGTAAGTCATGCTCATAAGGTCTATAATGTGACACCTGATGTGAATTTCCCTCAACTGGATGGAGTGCTGACAAAATAGACCATTTGAAACATTGGTTATCCATTGCGTTGAAAACGTTAACAATCGTGTGTTTCGCTACCAACTTTGATGGTAAGGGGAGGTAACTCGACCCGCGTAGTGGTTGATATTGCGCTATGTGAATGCTTAACCGCAAAATTTCATCTAACCACCAATTGGATCCTTGACGAGCATATTCTGTGAATGATTCATATATTTTTCGCCATGATTCGCTTATAGCATTCTCTATGTCCCCCTCTTTCAACGTTACATGGCATAGTCCTCTAAATGGGGTTGCGCTGTTCGCATATCTTCACCGTCACCTTTAGAAAAGGAACACTGAATAGAGATGTGGAATTTTATAACTATGAAGTGGATGAGACGGCGGGTAATCGCTGAAATCGAACAGATGTGCACTTTCCGCCATATCTTTATAAACGTCGTCGCACTTGTACAAGGTGTAAAATAGTGAATAAAACAGCATGAGCAGTGTCTTTTTGTTGATAAAATATTTGATGTTATTAATAACGTCAAAGCTTTATGGAGACGCAGCTGGAAACTGGAAATTATCTTCTTCAATCGACTTTGAGTGACAACGAGGACTCCAAAAATGTCCATTCCCAATAAAGACCCCTGTAATTCCCCGACAATCGTCCTAGAGACGAACCTTATACCGTTGTATGGACTGAGTGTCCGCCATACCTCGTCAAACACCTCTTTACGACATTCCATGTTGTCATACCTATATCTTAACTCTATGAGAGAGATTTTGTGCATTCCTTTAGAAACCGTTGAACGCCTCACTAGTGTCGCTTTATCATGTCGGCAGAAGACAATCTTGAGCTATGCCCAGATATGTGGATTAAAATTTTATCAGACCAAAGTAGGAGCTTACCTAAAGGAGGGCCGCATGAGATTAGGGGGACAGAAAGTGCATTTCTCCTCCCAAACTCTCTTAATATTGCACAAGGCAACAGTGCAGTGAACTCGACTAACGTCGCGTACCAGAGAAGCCAAACCCGGTTTAACTAATTTCACCGGCACAGCTAGTAGAGCAGGCTAAAGCAGAACTCTGTACACAGCGTCACAAAGTAAGCGTGCAAGTGCCAGTAAAGGGAACGCGGAAAGAGGAGGAGGAGGAAGAGGAGGAGGAAGAAGAAGCGGAAGAGGATATACCGTATAGTATAAAATATAGAGAGAAATGATATTAGAATTAATCTACGTTTTGGCAGAGAAGCGTCAACATGACAAACAAGTGTACGGTGTGTCAGAAAACATTCTCGCGTCCAGATAACCTGATGAGACATCAACTTATACACCAACAGGGGATAATAGCAGAACAACCGTATAAACGTACTCGCGAGACTTCATCTATGGCTCTTTCAAGAGCATCACAACATTCATTTACTATGATCGTCAGTGGCCCGACTGGTTGTGGGAAGACATCATGGGTAATGAAATTTTTGGAATCTGCTAATATCCATCCCTCTCCAACACGCATCATATGGTATTACAGTCAATGGCAGTCAGCCTATGAATCTACAAGTCTGAAAAATGTAAACTTCCCCATGACATAGGCGAAGAGTATTACTTCGACCCCGACCAAACCAACGTTATTGTTCTGGACGATTTGATGGATGAGGTAAAGCGCGAAGAAAAAGTTGCCGACCTATTCACCAAAGGGTCGCATCACAGAAATTTGTCCATAATTTAGCTGACTCAGAATCTCTTCCCTCAAGGCAAGGCATCTCCAGATATCACGCTAAACTGTCAGTATTTCGTTCTATTTAATAATCCTATTGATCGACAGCAAATTAGCACGTTCGGGAGACGGATCTTTCCTCGGGATACGACACATTTCATGGCAAAATTCCACGAAGCCACATCTCGTCCGTACGGATATCTGTTCATCGATTTAAAACCCCATACAGCGGAAAATGACAGACTGTCTACCAATGTAATATCAGGTGATGAGGAACTCGTGAAAGAAGAAGAACAACTTCCACCTCGTCCAGCCCCAATTTATAATCCATTAACTCCGGCATGGTCCGCTAAGAGGAATGAACAAGTGGAAGAGGGATTGTATACGAAGACGGATGCACCGTGGTTCAAACGGAATAAAAATGATGAAGAGTCCCAGGAGAGGCAGATGATCCATGGGAGCGGGAATTAAATGGAACGACGAAAGAGAAAATACCCTTCAGATGACGAACTCATCCATCCTGGGGAAATAGATCTACCTACCCGCTTGCGGAAACGGGTCAAATATAACGTGTGGAAAAACATGTTCGGTAAACCTATCGAGAGAGATTGTAGGGTTGACATTGACGAGAGAAAACAGCGATATACAAGCCAAGGTTACGACGAAGATGAGTCTGGTGCAATGCTATGGAGGATTATACTCCAACGATGATGAAGACCTTACGTCAAAAATACTACAATCTTCTCGTGAACATACAAAAGCTACAAACCGATTATATTCATAACGAGATCTTGAAAACAACGAGGCGTCTGCAAACGATATACGACATAGACTACGAGGAAGCACTCAGACAGACGATTAAGATGCGGAAATGCTTATTCGATAAGTTGATTGATGACGGTGAGAGCGAGGACTCCGAATAAAGACCCCAGTAGAAATATTTGTAGATAAAAATTGAATGGAAGGCTAGATGTCGAAATGATACCCACAACAAAGGAGATGTATTTCATATAAGCAGTTTTCTCTCTTTATTTGTAAAGCAGTGCTATGAGTTGATGAATAAAGCTATTATTTGGCAATATTCGTATTGCTTTGTCTCTATTTTATACTAGTCATATCATTCCTCCTCCTCCACTTCCTCCTCCTCCTACACACACACACACACACACACACACACACACACATCTCCCTCTTCCCCATAAAAGAGTACATAAAAAGACAAGGCTATGATATACTTTGACATTTTTATTTATCCACGAAGTATAAATGCGAATTGTCCCTTTTTCAAGCAATGTCACAGATTTTTCAAGTATATGGTTTCATGTTCTTTGCATGTATCGTCCTCTTACGATCGGTGAACATAAGAATATATACAGTCATTTCAGTGGTACTCGTTCACTCTCCGTTATCGTTGAACAAACTTGACCCCGTCTCAGCCTCTATCATACATTCACTCGAGTAACGGATAACGTTCAAGGCTTTCTCAACATCCTCCACACATTTTTTTTCAAATTTGACCACACAGTCAGGTCCAAAGTCTGTCCGTCTTTTGTTGGATGGATTTTGTTGCGCCTATTCTCATCCGTCTTCCAGCGACGAACAT
This sequence comes from Hanleya hanleyi, assembly GCA_036873755.1. NCBI lineage: Eukaryota > Metazoa > Mollusca > Polyplacophora > Lepidopleurida > Hanleyidae > Hanleya > Hanleya hanleyi. Next base: position 38,892 of record JAVTVY010019745.1, on the reverse strand, counting down.
GAATTTTACCCTGTCCTCGGTAGAAGCTGTAACTCAAGTACACGTCTTCTGACAACGGTGAAGTTTCGGCATTCATTACGCGTTTCACTATCAGGTCGTCGATCGCAACGATATGGTCCGTCAACTTCATCCAACCCTCCCGCGATAAACGTACGGTTTTTTATATGGGGCAAAGGGTCGGAGTCGGCGACATCTATACTCTCTGTAATATCTATGCAGGCGTGCCCTTTAGAGGTTCCCACATCGACGAAGACATTGTATCCCAAATGGAACCCGGTCATGAAGATGTATCCAACATCAGCGATAGAAGTCTTCTTAAGTTCAGGCTGTAGCAGTTGGGCTAATGTAATGTTGCCAGTCTTCTGTAGAGCTTGCACAAACGCATAAAAGGCCTTCGGACCTCGTTTAGGTATCAAGTTCAACAAATGCCGCACTCGACCACTCGTTGTCTTCTAAGCCATAATGTCTTCGTACATTTCCATCGTTAATATCGTATTTCGTCTTAGAGAATCGCATATTGCGGACACACATGTTATCTTTTTGATGAGAATCAAAAGATTTTCGCGAGTTGCTTGTCGGTGGACCTCTTTCATCGTGCTATCAGTGACGCGTTCGAATAGTAGCGACAGTATGATACGTTAAGGCAATTCGTCCTTATATATGAGATATTGAGGTGATAGTGACGTATGACTCAAATAACCGCACTTATGGAGACTTCTCTATTTTATGGACCACTTCCGGTCGACCCATTTTTCCTGCATTCGACGTTCTTATCGTGAAAATTCTATAAATAGATTCGTGACGTCATCGACGCGGACAGCAGTCTATAGAAGCCATATCCGTAAAAGTAAGTAAACATAGCATATTTCGACGCCGAATAGCGGCAAAAGTTACGGAGATACGATAAATTCGTATAGCTTTACGGTAGAACTCGACACGAGGAATACAACGCCACAAACCGCGTGCGCGTATGTAGCTTATTTCCCGAGAAATGATCCGAATCACGTGACACCGATTATCGTTTAATTGCGGCGAGAGTTACCGTTGGGCGATAAAATTGTATAGAGCCTTTATTGTGCATCTATACGAGAGGAATGCAACGCCGTAAGCCGCGAGTCTGTATCTGTCTTAGTTCCCGAGATATCGCCATCTGTAATTTATGGAAAATTCGACGAAAATCGACGAAGTCAAAAAAAAAATTTTTTACTCCGAAGCGAAATTTGGACGCTCTAAGGGCATAACTGAGAAATTTACGCATTTCATGCCTCATTCAACACTATCAACATAGGAATCAATACGACTTCGTTGTATTTACGATATGGTGACCTACTTAAGGCGAGCTAGCGGTCTTACTTATGGTGACCTAGTTATGATATCATGTTGACCTTTTTTTAATGACGTAATAGGCTTCCCCGGCTTCCCTGTCCTCGACCCCCACTTTTACATTCTACTCGTGGCTTTCAGCAATATTTCAGCTATATCGCGACGAACAAATTAAGCACCACCCAGCCAAGTTGCGTTCCTGCTACTTCAAGGAAGAAATCTTTGAAGCAGCATGCAACCAGACACCCTCGACCCACCTTATAAAACACTTAGGACCGCACACACGACACAGACAAGACGCTTACATGGTGCAATAATGACAAGTGATATTACAGTGCTAGAATCACATTATCAAGTTTCTGTTGCTTCTCAGCAAAATGCATTGAAGCAACAGGAACATGTGCTCACCCAACCACCCGCTGTTTATGTTTAAGCCCAGAACGGGGCTTGTACATTTAAACGGTTGGCACTTAAGCCAAGAACAGGGCTTGTATATTGAAATAATCGGCGGCCCAGTCGTACACCAGCACATATCGGTCTTCAGCCTGAGGGTACTCGTCAAACATCTGCACTATAGTGGGTAGGATCAGTCCAAGGCAATAATGGTAGAGAAAAAACAGGCAGTCATGTACGCACACTCTACTGATCAGGCCTTGCAAGCTTGACTTTTCCAACACCACGTAGCTGTGCCTTCGTCTATGAAGGCAGTCAGGTCCAATGAATGAGTGACAGGCCGTACGGGTCAAAGTATTTGATCTAGTGTTCTGTCAAGTACACGGTCACCCAATGTTGACCGGGACGATCCATCGAGTCTGTGTTGAGGATGCATGTGGCAGGATACACAGGGTCTAGCGGGAACACGTCTCGTGCGAACCCCCTTGAAAGATATAGTGCGTGCCCATGTTAGGGTGCACTACAGAGATTCTTCCATTCGGCAAGGAATAGACCATGTGTCCGCTTTTCGGCCACCAATTGTCGTAAAATCTTCAACCTAAATCACATATATGTGAAAGAGCATGACTAAACTATTATTTTAAAACACACCACTGATATGCTACAGAAAAGTGAATCTCGAACATTCTCCTCCAAGCTTGTTTCATTTTTTCTAGAAAACCCCTTAAAATGTCTAAAAATGGTCAAATTCGGCTCAATTTCCAGAAAATCTGTAAGAGCCATTTCAATTAAATTCCTTTCTCATGTTCCGAGGTCCGGTACCAACTTAAAAAGGCGAAAAAGTAGGGGTCAACCTGCTCGTTTTTTTGTCAGATTTTCTCTCCGTAAATGAGTCCTGATTTTTAGGCACATCCAAGGGGCATAACTGAGGCAGGGCAAAATTTACTCCATGGCCCCGATAACCGTGTAGACGAAGCCAGCCATCGATCTGTATATGCTCGTTTGCAGCATTGATAATGCTGAACTGGATGGTATTATAGATATAATATATAGATATAGATATATATATCTATCGTAATTAGACCGGGGTCATTGCTACGAAGCTGTGAAGAGCCACCTTAGGTGACAATTTCACACAAGACGTTGCGCGTCTTGTTCACTTGAATGATGTCGTCAAACTCGGCGTAGCAAATCACACTGATGCCGCTCCGGAGGGCTCGTGCAAAGTAAATTTCCAACCGAAAGTTGCCTTTCTTCATGATTCAGCTGATGGTCGTTGTCTAAGGTGGGTGTCAGATCGAAACAGATTAATGTGTACCCACGTAGTCCTCCCGATTGATCATATTCCTTTCATCCCGGCAGATTTGAACTGTCGCTGTAAACGGGCTTTGATAGGCCCGAATGACATTATCGCGTCCAAATTTGGGCACAGGGAACACTTTCGTTTGCTCGTGTTGGAAAGGGTACTGGGCTGATTTTTTCTCAAAGGCTTTGAGGTGCACCAATTGGACGGCTGGATTCGATTTCACTTTTCGGACATACTTTTCTGTGTCTTGGATGATCATCTTATAGACAGCAGCGCGCATCTCTACGTCAGTAATCATCAGGGCGAAGGTACGGGGCGACCATATCAGTCGGATTTTGATGGGATCTTGTTCAAGAGATAACAGTCTTTCGTGAAAAGATCTGCATGCAGACGACTGATGAGATCGATCGAGCCCCCGTTCGCTCTGAAATGCCGTCGTTTGTTCCATTTGGTTTTTTACTCCGTGCTCATGAGCTGGGCTGTGTCCCAGTAGAATAAGCGGGCTGTCCACTGCGATGCTTTAGCCTCACAACCGCACAACATCGTTTCGATGTAGGCCCGATAGGGGTAAGTGTTGGTCTGGTCACTGATTCATCGGGCCCACCGTTGCAGCTTCGATTCTGTAGCATTCCCATTGATGATATTGGTTTTCACATACAAGTACCGGTACGTAGTATATGTTATTAATCGATTGTTTTCGTACAATCGATTCATAATATTTTTATTAATTGACATTTACTGGCCGTGTTCTTGTTTTTCCGAGCTTGAGTGGCAGCATCCGTTTCTTGATCTGTAACCGGTTTAAATCGTTTTAAATCGTCTCCACATATCTCCTCAAGCTCTAAAATTCCACCCACGAACCCTTGAATAACACGCTCTGCGCTCGCCATCGCGCTGAACAAACAACACTGTTGTCGTCTGTTTCTCCAGTCGTCGGTCCTTACTGCTAGTTACGGCTGCACTCGTTGACCTCGGCCAATACAACATTCAACCCGACCAATACAGCTTTCAACTCGGCCAATACAAGTCGAGTTCGACATGACGTATGGACAGGCCGTTTTACACTGTATTCGGGTAATAACACACACAGTCAATTAATAAGGGTTAATACATAGGCCGTATCGGCATTGCTGATGAACTCATTCATAGATGATGGAGAGTGGGAGATGCTCCACCCATAGTTCCTGTTCAGCACTGGTCAGCATCGGTTGTACGGTCCACAAATCAAATTCACTGTTGGTGGAGGGGCAGGACTCTTGAGTGGATTAAGGACATGTTTACGTAAAGATATCCCGGGTCCTCACTGGGTCGGTCATCGATGTTTACGTAAAGATATCCCGGGTCCTCACTGGGTCGGTCATCGATGGGTGCGCGGTCTCGGTGGTGCGGGTCTTTCATTCCCTACGACACGTTGTACTTTTGCGACCAAGACGCCTTCTGCTTATTTGCCTCGGCGTTTCAGTGCTTCGCGGATGGGGACACCGCTGCACGCCTCTCCAGGGGCTTGCACTCCACTTCGGACAGCTTGTTTTTCCACCGCCTTCAACCCGCGCATCACCAGGGGAAAGAAAGATTTGACAATGCTCCCGAGCATTTCCCAGCCCATGACCTCTTTGGATGCGTGTACCCGCAAAGACGGGTAGGTCACACCGGCTTGTTGGATATAATAGTCCATATAGCTATATGCATCGCACTTTTAAGTCGCATTCATTATACAAAGTTGGGAGAGCGTGCTTGTCGACAACCAATGTCAATTTCGAATGCCAGAGGTTGTCTGGTGTCATCCCTTATATTGATGGTGATGGCTGAGGTCTGTGTGGCCTGATCTCTGTAACTCCCTTGCACTAGGCAGATGCGTAACAAGAAAGCATCGATATTGCCGACAATGTGACCATACACCACATCCAAATGGACAGAGCTCTAACAAGCCAGCCTTAATATCCACCATTGTCTTTCCCTAGATCCGACAGTGCCCAACATAGTTATCCGTATCCTGTGCGCACAGCTCATTCAATGTCTTCCTGAAACGTACAATCACATCGGTGTTGAGGATGATCCGGGCGTCTTACTCCTTGTGGAGCAGATTCGCAAACGAGAAGATATTTATTTCTCCCGGGCTCGACCTCTTGATGAGGTTACCTAACGCCTTGGCGAGTATTCTGGCTGAATGGTACTGGACTTCAGGAAGAGTGCAGTTATAGGCGTTGCCCTCGTTCACGACTTCGTCCCACACCGTGTAATGCTGCATTTTGTACCACGTGCAAGGGTACTGGATATTTTCTAGGCCACAATCCCAATGTACAGGGAGATGTAAAGGATGCGGCAGGTGCGTCACATAATGAGCTAAGGTGTAGCTGGGAAATACCGTCGCCGAGCTATTACTGGGTAGTTTGAGGTCAAACCTGATGACTGAGCTTCCGGTATCGGGTTTAATTGTGTTCCCAGTCCTCGGGGGCTTATCGCCTGCGTCGTGATTGCAGCACTGATTCATGCCGGGTCATGGATCTCGATCGGCGTGGCGTGTGGTATGTTGTCACGGGCGTCTGCTGCATCCAAGCCCAACGCTGGGGATTTCCGACCATTTATTTTGGCATGTCTGTCAACCTTTGGGCGTCCCATCCTTTAGGGGCTACCTGTGACCTTTGTTGACGCAACAGATCAATCACTAAATCCAACATATGGGTGACGGGAACCACTTGGTTCTGGGCCAGAAATTCACCTTTCTCGTTCCTGGACATGTTCCGATTGTCTTTCATGTGTTTCCACCAGGGGATCATGGTTGAATGTGTAGTATCCCCTGAAATGGTATTCTGCTCTCGTAAATTGGGTAGGAGTGAGATGAGATCGGTGTCGTCGGAGCACTGGTGTGTATAGTGTGTGTGTTCTTGGTGATATCGGGATACAGACCTAAAAAAATCGGCCTATTTATTAGTCATCAGTACATCATGGGATAATAACATTCCTTGCGTGACAAAGGGGGGCTTGGGGGGGCCCCCCCCCCAAATATTAATCCGGCAAAAAAAAAAGAACAGAAGAAAAAGAAAAAAAAGAGAGAAAAAAGGAAAGAAAGGAATGAAACAGAAAGCAAACATAGCAGAGAAAAATGTTTAGCTTGTGACATATCTCAATTGTTGCATATTACAGGGGAAGTAAAATTATCATCAACAATACCAGAAGGGCCAGACTAATTATCAGAGAACAACGGTTTGGCGATATCGGACTCGTGTGATGAATAATGTGCTCCAATCAATCACAATCGCCCATTAGGACGAAAAAGGTCAACAGCACAGAACTCCTATAAAATTATCCGTGAGTATTTGGCGCCGGGGTCGAAGTTACTTTCTGGATGATTTCATTGGGTTCTGATGCTGTGTTGGCCTCCGTTGTATGGATGTCATTATCACTGGGTGGACTGAGCATATATATATGGCGTCGTCGTCCTCTGACGGTGGAATACGGGCGTGACATTTTGCCAGGCACCACTCGAGTCTTCTTGTAGGGTCTTGGTAACGCCCCACACATACAAAATATGGCCCAAGATGTATGCAGATGGCATTCTGTATGTGAACGAGATCACCGTCGAGCTCACCACTCAACACCCATTTGAATTGGTCCAGCCACTGTAGTAACCATATTCGATGTGAACTCTGGTTCCGACCAGCAGACATCCCGGTCTTCCATGAGGATAACCCCACCCCAGGTGTAAGGGCAAGGACGGCTCTTAGGACTGGCGACATGGTCAATGAAATGACGCGCGATCAATGACCCACACTGTCACTGACCCTCGTGTTTCTGTTTGTAGTGCAATGGTTCTTCCGATTGTGCGTGTGCAGCCCTATTCATCACTCCACACTATACCAGGGCAGAAACCTACGGAGCCGTAAAAGGGGCATCGGAGGTATACTCCCAGTTAATAACTACCACCCGCACTTATTAAGTGCGACCCGCACTTATTAACTGTGACCCTCAGTTATTAACTGCGACCCGCAGTTTAATAAGTGCGGGCCCCAGTTCATGACCGAGGGTCGCAGTTAAAGGAATAGACAACATTTGGCAAACGTAAACTGCGACTGAAAGATCAATCCAAACAGTGCCCAAAAATATTTTTTCCCTATTTTTGAGATTCTTTCTAACGAAGAAAAATACTCTCAAACATTGGAAAAATGACCAGATGTGTTGAATGAAGGGAGCCACCATCTTTATGGTTTAACCAATGAGCGGCCGAGTGATATTCACGTGACAACTAGCTCATGACGTCAAAGGGCCTCTCTGCTGTTAGGGAGCAAACATGGCAGCAAGTGATTTCCAACTTTTTCCAAGGGTCCGACGCCTTGCATTTCCAGGAGTTTTAACCGGACTGATGACAATGACTGGCTGGGCCAAACCACGCTTTCGTCTACGCTGCTTGGGACCAGTGTCGAGGGATACAACTTAGTGTCAGGCGTGTTCGAGCCCATTGAAGACGATCTACCGTAGAAATCGGTCGAGGATGCATGTACCGTAGAAGCCGGCCGGGTCGCGGATTTCGTTTAATCGGCTCTGCTGTGAGATGTCCTGTTAGGAAACGATCAGACGAGCACATGTGCAAGTGCTGACATTAGCTGACAAGGATTTATTGGCTCATACTAAAGGAAGGCGGAAAGGAAGGTGGATAAAAACATATGTTACAAGGCTTGGCGGGGGATAATTTGTGCCTAGATGTATTACTTGTGTAAATTTATACCGATTTCATATATTTGCAGGTACCCACAACGTCGTATGGTCACATGAATGTCGGATAATACTTCACGGCCGTCACGGCTAGCGAAAATCAAAATGGCGGCCGGCTGGGAAGGCGGGTGCAGCAAAAACTGGATCGCTTCTCAATATACGAATACAGAAATCAACATTAATTCGCCTTACTAAAAAATGAAACACAAATTTGATTCAACTGTTTTATTGAATAATAATGATAATAATAATATAATTACTTTAGTATTTGTTAATTCATTCGCCAGTCCGTATATACTGATTCGCTAGTCCGTAAGTATATTAATGTTGATTTCCGTATTCGTAAATTGAGAATCGATCCAGTTTTTGCTGCACCCGCCTTCCCAGCCGGCCGCCATTTTGATTTTCGCTAGCCGTGACGGCCGTGAAGTATTATCCGACATTCATGTGACCATACGACGTTGTGGGTACCTGCAAATATACGAAATCGGTATAAATTTACACAAGTAATACATCTAGGCACAAATTATCCCCCGCCAAGCCTTGTAACATATGTTTTTATCCACCGCCTTTGGGACGGCGGCCTTCCTTTCCGCCTTCCTTTAGTATGAGCCGGATTTATTCCATAAACTTTCTCAGGTAAATTTTCTCGCACGCTAGATATTTGGGTGGGTGTTTAACCGCCGTGTCATGCTGGACAGTTTCTTTCGGTAACAGTTCAACGGTGAGAAAAATCTCCGGATAATCTTTTCCCGGAAAAACGGCCCTCCAGCAGGGGCAGATTCAGTTTCGTTTTCTGGCGGAGTGCCGGTCTTTGTTGAGGCTCGATTCTTTGAATTGGTAACACAGAAATCAAAATTATTCCCATTCTCGGTTACATTAAACAATCTCCGTGAGTTACTGCCGAATTATGTTGACGCATGTTGGCGTAGCCATCAGCTGAAAAGTATTGGCCTATAACGAAAGCATATTTAATCAGACAACTTGATGCTGTGTTTTCTTTTTGACACTTAGATACTGACCGACAGATCAAACCCGATTTCTAAACAACAAGGATAAGATCATTGTAATTGTACAAACATCAGCCGGTATTTGGGTACAGAATACAAGGATGTATAGCCACACCTGCTGGCCTATCGGGCTGCGATTATTCCAGTGCAAGGCAAACTGTGCGTGTCCTCCCAGTTCACTGCAGTGTTCTGTGGCCCAGTGACGTCACTAAACTTGCCGTAATGGCGGCGGCCTTACAAGCCACAGAATTTATCATTAACGGCTTCTTACTCGGTTGGAAAAAATTGCATAATTTAAATAAAAATCGTTTTGGACACTCCTGGAATTGTTCTTTCATTTGCAATATACGTTTATCAATGGTTGTCTATTCCTTTAATAAGTGAGGGTCGCAGTTAATAACTGGGGGTCGCAGTTAATAACTGGGGGTCGCAGTTAATAAGTGCGGATCGGAGCATGTCTTTTACGGCTCCAGAGCCGTAAAAGGGACATCGGTATTAACTGCGACCCTCACTTATTAACTGCGACCCGCACTTATTAAATGCGACCCTCGGTTATTAACTGGGGCCCGCATTTATTAACTGCGACCCTCACTTATTAACTGCGACCCGCACTTACTCACTGCGACCCTCAGTTATTAACTGCGACCCGGTTATTAACTGGGGCCCGCACTTACTAACTGCAACCCTCAGTAAGTGCGGGTCACAGTTAATAACGGAGGGTCGCAGTTAATAACTGGGGGTTGCAGTTAATAAGTGCGGAATGGAGCACTTATTAACTGCGACCCGCACTTACTCACTGCGACCCTCAGTTATTAACTGCGACCCGGTTATTAACTGGGGCCCGCACTTACTAACTGCAACCCTCAGTAAGTGCGGGTCACAGTTAATAACGGAGGGTCGCAGTTAATAACTGGGGGTTGCAGTTAATAAGTGCGGAATGGAGCAGGTCCCTTTTACGGCTCCGTAGAAACCTGGGTCCATGCAGGGGACTCATTTGGTGAAATCCCGCTCTCTCGCCCCTCTGGTTCTCGGTACAGTTTTCCAAGGCACGCACCAGTTTCTTAGGGAGCGAGTGAATACGATTTAACGTCGCTTTAAACTATATTTCAGTCATATCGCGACATTTGGGTCCTATTTCTTTTCACACCCGGGAATCCCACAGGTAGGGTCCTATTCCTTTTTACACCTGGGAAACCCACGGGTGGTGTCCTTATTCTTTTTCACACCCGGCTACCCCACGGGAGCCCCATTTAGTAGCCTCTTACAACAAGCTTTCTTAGGAATGGCCCTCTCTGATTTCATAAGGAAGACAAGACTTCTTTTCCTAGGTTTACAGTTGCCGATATCTATAGCACCATACTGTTATGTTGGGTTTTGTCAGTCTTTCACACAAACATATGTAATTGGTGGTTAGGTTCGTCTAGTCAGTTAAAATTTCAATAGCCTCCCTTATGCCAATTTAACGAGTGTGAAAATCATTTACGGCCCGAAAATTTTACAAAAACTGGTAGGTCAATGTTCCTGGGGTTTTTTTCGCCAATGGTTAAAGAAGTCTGAATTCAGTCTACATACTTCTTCCTCACGTTCATTGAATATCCACATAAGCACACAAAAGAAGTCGTATCCCTTATGTCATATCCCTTTATTATCACTTGGAATAAATTATAAATCTCATCTTTTAGTATCTATGCAAAGATTTGGATTATCTTGCATGAATTGAATTGAATTGAATTGAACAAAAATTTCCAGATGTCAGTACACAATGTATTATTTACATCAGACAAATGTTTGCTAAAGAAACAATAGTTTGTTGTATAAATCAACAAAGTGACTTAACACAATTCTGCAGTGCATTGGACAAAATTATTTTTGAGTGCATCACATTGCATCCAACCACTTGATTACCACAAAACGAGAAACCTGGTTCCGTATCTATATTGTATCGTAACCACAAAAAAAAAAAGCTAACTTGTAAATTGTTTCAGACAAGACAACAAAGAGTGTGGACTTCAGCAGTATTACACCCGTCTGGAATTAATTTTCTCAGAGTAAAGAGGTTTCAAGATGGAGGTATATATATTTTTTACAGTATTATCCGGGTCTGGAATTAATTTTCTCAGAGTAAAGGGGGTTCAAGATTGAGGATCAACAGGAACCCAGACTTCAGATACAGTAAAACAATGGGATCTGGTCTTCACACAAAATTCAAGTTAATGCTTTAAGAATACAGCTGTGTCAATAGCACTGACAGGTTCATTGATACATGCTTGAATAGCAGTAGTCAGGTCGTTCATTCATTCGCTTTATCTCTTTAACATGGGGTGCGTTTTTGAACTATTGATAATTGGTGTAATACAACTGCGAGTAAACATACAAACCGCTGTCAAAGCATGTCTCAGTGCATCTGCTCATGCTATTTAGGCACAGCGGTCTTGAAAACTTGTAATGTATTTAAAAGACTGGATTGCAATGCAATGTCTTTCAATATGGCAAGATCTATTCTCTTTTAAAATACATATTCAAAACATGTACTCTTTATAATTATATAGCAAAATAATAATACACCACCAACTGTCCACCTCTATATCAGAATATTTACATTCTACCCTCACCTGAACTGCAAAATAAAAAATTAAAAAAAAAAAAAAAAAAAATGAAAGAAAAATGTGGTTTGCATGCAGCATGGCAAATAATGGCACAATTTAACAAAATTTTAATGATTCCCGGAACAACTCTTGCACGATGAGAGTGGCGAACAACAGATCACTGTTCTGTCTGCTGTCAATGATCCATGCAACTGAGGTATGGTAATTCTTAATACATGTACATGGATTTCTGTACATCAAAAATATCTGAAACCAGGTATCCTCCGATAATATCTGAAACCAGGTATCCTCCGATAATATCTGAAACCAGGTATCCTCCGATAATATCTGAAACCAGGTATCCTCCGATAATATCTGAAACCAGGTATCCTCCGATAATATCTGAAAACCAGGTATCCTCCGATAATATCTGAAAACCAGGTATCCTCCGATAATATCTGAAAACCAGATATCCTCCGATAATATCTGAAACCAGATATCCTCCGATAATATCTGAAACAAGATATCCTCCGATAATATCTGAAAACCAGATATCCTCCGATAATATCTGAAAACCAGATATCCTCCGATAATATCTGAAACCAGATATCCTCCGATAATATTTGAAACCAGATATCCTCCGATAATATCTGAAAACCAGGCACCAGGAATACATACTTTTTTTATTTATGGCAATTTATCTGTATTTCCTATTATTAATCTTATGGGAGCAATACCCCAGGTGTGGTCGAGAACAGCCAGCTGTAACGGGAAATGCCAACCAAGAACAGAAAAACAGCTTTAAGCTGCCAGAAAATCTCCCCTCTATTTGCATGGAAACAAAAAATGCCAAATGTAAATTGAAAATCAACAGAAAACATGTAGTACTGTATACATGGTCACAACATATTGGTGTCTCAAGTGTATTTTAGTGATCAGAATGGAAAAGAAACAATTATTAACACCTACTAAGTACTTCTACATGTTTTAAGTGGCATCCATATAGTATGTACTCCCATCAAGGTTCATAGTGTGCAGCAGGAAAATATTTCAAAGTTTTCCAGGTCAATAATTGTAATTTTCCAGGAGTCTTTAGTACAATAACTCACAACAAAGATGAGCAAATTAACGAAGTTCAGGAACAAATCAGATCGCTGGTTCTCCAAGAAGAGAGGTTCTTCCAAGAGTTTAACTTCATTTTTTAGCATTTTCCAGGACTTTTCATGTTAACTTCGGGAGTTTTAAGGACTTTCCAGGAGGAATACAAACCCTGGGCGACAGAGTGACAGGAATTTCACCCAAGGTTGTGTACATGCTAGGTTAAAATTTAATGTAGTGGCGAGGGTCAAAATTTCTGGTTTTGAGGCTGCCTACATGTACTTTATGGATGCCCCCAAAAACTATGTGTATTGAAGAAAAAAATATCTTTTTACAGATGGTCTCCCTAACCCCAAAAATGGCAAGAAATTAGACATAAAAATCTGCATATTCTGTTATTAAAGATGGACAATGACAGAATTTTTTGTGAGTGTACATGCACCAAAGAAAGCTTAAGTACACTGTACATCTAATCAGCAAGAGTGAAGATATGATGTTCCAGATCTATTATATACCACACTAATATATGAGCTTATTAAGCCGAATCTTGTCTACAGAAGTTGACAACACTTCCTTCTATTTATGTACAATACTTTTTACAGTTATGTTGCCTTGGTTAAACCAATATCCTTGAAATATTTACAATTTCCTGAGCAGCACTCATGCCCATTATCACCATGGACATCTGTTTGGCCTTTCATGAAACACACTACACAGATAACAGCTTAAAGTACCTATGGCATTTTATTAAGGCCGCTGTCACTTAATTGTTTGTTTCTCGTGACCCTGCTGGTGAAAATAGACATGCGATAATTAATTATGAATGCAGCAAACCAAACACATGTAAATTTGAAGAAAAGAGAAATTTCACACCAAAAAATCTGAAAACCTGTATGAATTAAGATGCGAGAGGGTTATGAGAAATGAACAATCAACTAACAGTGGCCTAACCTCCAACTCATTATGTTGTTGAAACCAAGTGAAAAAAAGAAAAAAGTTTGGTAGTAGAAAATGCCGTGGCTGACGAAATCTTGTGGCCGGTTATTTTCTGACAAAAGGGGGGCCGGGGAAGGTTCCCCACGGTGTTTTTTTCTTGATAACATTGGTCATTTTGAGCTCTCAATTTCTCCCAGTGCGGAACCTAGAGATCATGGGTAGAAAAAAAGGCCAAATTTCATTTCTGAGCTATGTGTGTAACTGTAGGAAAAATTATCAGATTCGCCCTCACTCTGTGACACCTTGCATTGTACATTTACAGAAATTACAACTGCTGTACATACATGAAAACTTCTCAGTGTTTGATGATGTAAATTATATAGATGAGCCATGGAAATGATGGATATAATATTTACAAATAATTTATACGGGAATAAAGTCACATAAATTCTCTCTTGATAGGTCTATCATGTACTTGACAGTTTCCCCCATTGTATAACCAAGGGAGACAACTGGATGTGATTCAGCACTTTCGTCCAATCCATGGGAGCAACTCCTGATCATTGGAGTCCAGCGAGACCGCTTTTCACATGCTGTACTGTATTTCATGGGTTTACTGCATGTATATCTCTCGACCAGAGCACATGCGAGCAGATTGCAGTACACATACTGCCGCCTTTATCTGATAGTTGTATAGTCGCAATACCGACCTTTCCACAACTCTTACGCTCCTATCTCAGCTAGGTGAATCCGGACATTTGGGGACAGCCCAATCTCTAGAACCATGCCAAGCCCAACATGTGTCACAGATGGAAATGCATTCCTTTTCACCCTCGCCCCCGATGAGAAATGGTACAGGTTTGAAACTAATCCTCCTACATCTATAGCTGTCAAATTCTTAGTGCATGAACTTCTGGCAAGTCGTACAGTATTTGGTCACATCTCTGGTTTACGGACAAGCAATGGATGTACAATGGAAATAAATGGATTAACCCAGTCAATGAAAGGATGAGCAACGTTCAGTGGTTTTTCACGACTCTTGCGCAGATCTTCTCGGGGAGACGACGGACAAATGGACAAACACACTTACTACAGCAGCTGTCACTCAAGAATGCCCAATCGTTTCACGTAGATTCATGTTACTTCAGCTGCCATAATGTCTTCTGTGAGGTCGTGCATACCACATAGTGTCGAGTTCACTCGAGTGCGTGCTGCGTCATTTCAAGCCGGAGTGTACAAGTGAAAACATTGTCGTACCCATCTTTCACCCCAAGATGAAAGTGGAACATGTCCATTTGCACAGTACATGTATCAACAAGGTGATTACATTAACAGGATTTGGGTAAATGGGTTAAATTTAGGGTCCTCAGTCCGTCTTCTCCTTGTCACCATCATAATCATACTGAAATGAAAATATCAACAGTTAAAGCATCAATAATCTGAAGTTTGACAAACAGATCCTGCTACCACAAGGTTATTCTGAACACGCCTGCATTAGAACATACCCGAAATGTCAATGATTAGAGAGTCGAGCACATGGAGATTGGGAGAAAAATGCATAATCCATTGTGTATTACATATACTTTTGAATCAGATCTGAAGAATATGTTCATCAAGTGCAATGCCAATCATACTGTTCAGCTGGAATTAAGGGGAGACCACCACTACCATACAACAGCTCAAAGAGTTATTGCCCTTGACTGAAAAATCGGTCTGTGTTGGTGTAAAATGTTTCTCTCTTTTTTTGATCAGTAAGTACACTTACCCAGGGGTTTTTCTAGCCGATTTCTCATCGTGGTAATCCCGATGAGAAATTTTGAAAATTGACTTTTCGAGGATTTTCGTAAATTGAGTTTTCCCTCGACAAATTCAGTTTCTTTTAATTTCCGATATTGGGCGAAAAAAGATTGAGTTTTACTGATATTTCCTCGCCCATATCATTGTGTATTTGTATCTAAATAAACTTATTTTAATCCTTGAATCTTGTCCCGAGTTCGCGATCCGACGTTTGTTTTCGTTGTTGTTGTTGTTTACTGGCGCACTGTGACTCTCCGCACAAAGGTGATACTGACAATTTGAACGAATGGTGCATAGGAGAACCTTTGATAGGAGTGTTGGGCAGTATCGCGCTCATTCATTGGACAGGCAGTTCATTATCATCCAATGAAATATAGCGTTAAGAACATTGCCAAATACCATCTTCGCAATATTGCTGACATCAGTAAATGCGCTGCAAGATTCACTCTGACAGGATCGTTTGCCAGGCAGAAATTGTTGCTTCAAACGATGTTGATCTGGTATTTTACAGCTAGCTACCACTCGAAACAGAATAAAACTTGTGCACTATAGACATTAATGTACAAAATATAAGAACGCTTTGACTGCAATGACTAATGAACTGCAAAACCGTGGGCAAAGAAATTAGACACGGAAATTGAGTGGCCTGGGCTTTGCAACAACGACGAAATGTATCGGACGTTCTCCTCTCAATGAAAAATTACCATTTTCAAGGTCATAAAATCAACAATCTTGGGTTGTTGATTCTCTTTTAAGTATAACTGAAAGGCATAGTACCATTTGATTGGATTTTCAAACAGAATACTTGATAAACATCGTAATGTTTTTTCTTCTTCTTGGCAATTTCGATGGTTTTTTACTCAGCCAAAAACTACATCTTGTATACAGAAATTCGACAAAGTTAATCATGCAGTCATATTTATTTCATGTTAGCTAACAATTATAAACAACTATTCCTGGAAAAAAACAGCTACCTTTTGTAGTACTGAATACGAAGCCAGATACTATCTTTGTCAGGGCAACACATTCCAAATGTTAGATACTAAGTTATTGATGCCTGCCAAAGTGCCGGTCACCAGTGAAAAAATTATTCGCAGGCTTGAAATGAAGGCGGACGTGTATAATGGATGTGTAATTTTCAACTGTGGGTTTGAAATTTGTTTTCAGTTATCCCTATGAAAATGTTTGCATAATTGAGTTTCTGAGCCGAAACTATGAAAACCATGGAAATATTGAGTTTTTTCGATTGTTGGGTTGGCGCGCCGAAAAATTGAGTTTTGTGAAATTCTCAAATTGAGTAGATGAAAGATTTTGGGCTAGAATAACCCCTGCTTACCATTGCTAGTTGGCGTCCTATTTTGCCCATGGTTACTCCCCCAGAGAAGAATATACATGGAAGCCAAGATCGTACATACAAGAAATCAGGCTCGGTATATCTACAAAAGAAACAAAAACAATGAACATTGGTTGTATTATCCCAGCGATCACGGGAAACTGTTTATCAAGAAATGCCTTTGAAATAATAAATTGTGGCGAGAAAGCCACTGATAGTAACAGCTCTGGTATGGTGAATACACTTGCAGATTGAAATCAGCTTTGCTATGAACAAATCAGCCTTACAAGGAACAAATCATCCCAAACTGAGCCAGTCAATCAACCTTCCCTGGTCATATTTTCAGAATGCCAGCCCTGCCTAGATCAGTCTGTCAATCAAACAGTTGGACAATACAGTATGTGTTATTAAAGTAAAGAAAAACAAATGTACACGTGATAATGTAATCTTTCACATACCATATCAAATGGGTCAGAATTTAACCCACCTGTGGATCACCTGAGATCATGTGATCAGTATATCTTGAATGAAGTACTGATCACAGTTGAACAAGTACAATGGGATACAAATGTAAGATAAAAAGCTGATAACAAATAAATCATAAATATACTGACCTATATACATCGTTGTAAACAAGTAGCTGGGATACGAAGGTGGCAATCACTGCTATTCCGACGCCCAGACCGAATCCGCTACGAGACCGGTCGAACAACCACCACAGTCCTATAGACATTGCAGCTAGAGACAGGGACAGCTGCATATTGTTGGCAAAATCAACTTTCTGAGCAGTTTGGGTCAAGGTCCATGTAAATTTCCAAATATTTATTATTATTTAAAGGTTTTGAGCTCTGGAATATACAATATGACAAAAACAGCATATACATAGGCTATGTGAAAGCAAATAATGGTAAGAAGATGGTAATATCTACAGTTATATCAGGGGCTGAAGAGCATGAGGTGGGGTATCACGTCCATCGATCAAGAACTTGAATTCAATCAGCAATGTTAGCTTTCTAGCGATGATCAAATAAAACTTTGCCTACATGTTAGGCCAAAATTAAACAAGCTGAGTAGCTAGCAGGTCCTCCGCCAAGTAGCCTGTTTGAGAGCGTACAGCATATACGCTTCCAATATCTCCTTAAATATAACTTGGAAAGTTGATATGTGTATGTGGAAAGAGACGTTCATCTGGAATTGTTGAGACAATTTGAGGTTTGGGAAGCAGTAATGGGTAGTGTAACACTGGAATGTAAGGTCTGTAGTTGTATATGGATTTGTGGATGGTGAGGTTTATAAATCGATGAGTGGAATAGATCAAGATATCGCGTTCACAACACAGATGGATACAATATGGGTGAGTGAAATCCAAGATGGTCAATGGCAGCCATCTTGGATTACATACTACCTCAATGAAAATCAATACCAATCGCTGTCTAACTGATGTGAAGCACCGTCTCGAGTTTGAAGTTGATTGGTCAAATTGTTGTCGAGATATCACGTTCACAAGATCCGAGACGGATGGAATCCAATATCGTCAATGGCAGCCATCTTGGATTTGTACCTCAGTGAAAATCAATACCAATGGCCGTCTAATTGATGTGAAGCACATTCTCAAGTTTGAAGTCGATTGGTCAAACTGTTCTCGAGATATCACGTTCACAAGATGTGGGATGGACAGAATCCAATATGGTCAATGGCAGCCATCTTGGATTATGTACCTCAGTGAAAACCAATACCAATGGCCGTCTAACTGATGTGAAAAACCTTCCCTAGTTTGAAGTCGATTGGTTGATTTGTTTTTGAGATATCGTGTTAACAAGATGTGGAACGGAGTGAATCCAATATGGTCCATGGCAGCCATCTTGGATTACGTATCTCAGTGAAAATCAAAACCAATGGCCGTTTAACTGATGCGAAGCACATTCTCAAGTTTGAAGTGGATTGGTCAAACTGTTGTCGAGATATCGCGTTCACAAGATGTGGGATGGACAGAATCCAATATGGTCAATGGCAGCCATCTTGGATTACGTACCTCAGTGAAAATAAATACCAATGGCCGTCTAACTGATGTGAAGAACCTTCCCAAGTTTGAAGTCGATTAGTTGAATTGTTCTCGAGATATCGTGTTCACAAGATGTGGGACGAACAGAATCCAATGTGGTCGATGGCGGCCATCTTGGGTTACGTACTTCAGTGAAAATCAATACCAATGGCCGTCTAACTGATGTGAAGCACCTTCTCAAGTTTGAAGTCAATCGGTCAAATTGTTCTTGAGATATCGCGTTCACAAGATGTGGGACGGACAGAATCCAATATGGTCGATGGCGGCCATCTTGGATTACGTACCTCAGTGAAAATTAATACCAATGGCCGTCTAACTGATGTGAAGCACCTTCTCAAGTTTGAAGTCGATTGGTCGAATTGTTCTCAAGATATCGCGTTCACAAGATGTGGGACGGACGGAAGGACGGACGGCTAGCATTTCCAAGTCCTCCCACCACTTCGTGGCGGAGGACAAAAATAGTTTGTTTGTGGTAACAAGGGCCCGCGAAAAATGTTGGGTCGGTCGGTCGGATTTTAATTTTTTTTTTTATTATTTTTTTTTTTTCGATTAAAATTCCCAAATAATTTTTTTCTCCTTGTTTGCTTTCAATGATATCATGATATGCAGATCGACTCGCCCATACGACAAAGCAATGTTTCAAGTTCCTTCTAATATGTTGAACAGAACTCCTGTTCACGGTGTCCGTCTGAAACATGTCAAAATTTGAAGTCGACAGCACATGTCATGAGCTGCAGACTAGTCACGTATTTTTTTCGGGAGGCAATCCTATGTGTTAGCGGACCGACGAATTATCAGCGATGACATTGACAGCTGGCTGAATTGACAGATAATCCTGTAGACAAATGTACGGTAGAGTCTGAGAATGAAGGTTTAATTTACGTGAATCACAGCAAAATGAGTTGTCTGCTAATCCTTCACATTATGGCTTAAAAGATGGCGGGACTAAACAGATCTATACAGAACTGGTTTATGGCAAACCTTGTTCCTATGGGACTTCGCGCGTTCCTAAATATGGCCACTTCATATCCTATAGCTGCAGGAGGAACTTCAGTGCGCGGCTGTGGGAATGAGGTTAACTCTTCTTAACAGATACGATCCTTCTGCATATAACTTGCCACTACAAATCAACACTACTGTATGGAGAATGTATGTTGTCGTTATGGTGGGGTTTGTGGCGTGCACGATCATCAATGGGAAGAGAACAACAACAACAACGATGGGAATAATTTTTTCGTGATTTTACTTTAGAAAAAAAAAAAATCTGAAAAAAACATTTGGGTCGCTCCCATTTTCAGCGGGTCGGTCGCGTTACCGCAAACAAACTACTTTTTAATTTTGGCCTTAACAAGTCAACAATCTAAATATGGTACAATGTAGATGAAGCCTCAAAAAACTGGTACTAACATTAACAAACTGATCACCCTCAAATACTTTCAAATCAAATCCACTCTTACCTGACTAAAAAGATCTTCCAAACTATCTGCATGATAAAAAGAATCTCTTACAACTGTAAAATCTATACAGCTGATTAAAATATTACGTACCAGAGTTTCTCATGAGCTGGAATACACATCAAATCAGGCTCATTTTTAACACCGATATTGAGTATAACCTTTTGCTCTTTCAAACTTGTGCCTCGATTAAGAAAGTTTCTCAATAACTGAGCAATACAAATAATTATCGTATCTTGAATAGTCCCAGTTCATCTCTATTCGATTTATTGTTCCATCTCGTAGACAAGCCCTTCGGATAGTGATTAACACACTAATTTCATATCCATATAAAGAACCAGGACTCTACTCAAGATCAAACTGGGAGAAAAGTTGGAGAAATGTAGTGTCCTGAAAGCAATTGAACTGATTAGCTTGTTTTTCTTTTGCCAAATACACTGTATTTCTGCAGTAAGAAACAATCTTTAGCTATTGGACATGTTGGATGAAAATCCATCAGGATTTACTAAATCAAGCTTATCTCCCTTAGTCGCAGGAAAATAAAATAATCAGCAACAAATATGCCCTGAAGTTCCTCACTACATTAAGTCCATTGGCACTTGATTTGTTGTTCAGCATGACCAGCCCTCATCTATATCTTCAGAACAAATAATTAAAATAGAGGAGGGATTTACATTTTCTTGAGTAAAACTTACTCATTTTCTTCATATCCATACACAATTAGTTTGCAATTTAATAATTAATAATGAAAAATTAAAGCATCTATGTGTATTTCAAAAATCAAGGTCAGGCTAAACAACTTATCAATTGACTATGGCGGCTGGCCTCATCTTTATTGAGGAGTAAATGTGATTTTAATTAGAACACACAGGGCATAATCCACAGTTTTTGTGAAGGGGCCTGCTGGCAACTGGTTTGGGAAAATTGAAGCGCGAAACAAGCTAATTTTGGGGAAAATTTCAGCTTTATTCCAACTTGGAATTCCAATTTTTGTAGCAAAACTGGCAGTGAATGCTTGTATCTTGGAAAAATGCTATCAAAATCTACATGTACATGTAGTTGTGATGTCAAATCAGTGAATTGAATTTCTTAACTGAGAAAAGGAGTCATGTTGAATGAAATTTAGTGGTGTTGTGTAGTACTGGCTTAAATTAATTTCTGGATTGTGGAAAAGTTATAGACTTCTGTACTGTCCAATTTAATTTGTCATTTCATAGCTTCATTTCAAACTTGAAATGCATTGATACCTGCATTGATACATGAAATTAAATTTTCAGCAGAATAATTTATACCGGAATATTGCAAGAAAATCATCAGTGAACACAATGATTTTTTTTTTTCAAAATGGGAATTTGGCAAATTTTGAATAGAGTATTTACAAATTATAGTTTAATGTGAGAATTGTATAATGTTAAAATATCTATTTAATGCTTCAATGTGTGTGAATGTACAATTTAGGCACCCTTCAATATATTCTAGACAGAAAGCATCAAGTAAAGTTAAGTTTTACACTTTACATTCACAAATTAAAGCTACAATGTCATCGTGTATCTTGTATATCTCTTGAGTGTAGCAGTACTATAGACTTACAAGAGTTGTGTCCCTTAGTCTACTCTGAGTAGAATTTCAACCAATCAGAAGGCTCCTGTCCAATTTCTGTAACACTGAACCAACATGACTGACTCGCGATGTCTTGAAAGTGAAAGTTTTATTTCTTTTCAAGTGTCTGCTGGCGAATTATTTGGACAATAAAGTATACGACTATCTGCCTCAGGAGGGCACATCACATTCTACATGCCTAGCAAGGGCTAAATTAGTGAAATTCGTCAAGAAATTGTGCTTACCACCGCAAGTGTTCGATTTGGTGGAACACTTTTCGAAAACAAATTTGCTTTTTTTTCTTCGGACTCTGAAAACATACACCTGATACTTCAATTGAGACTTTGGAATGTTTGAGAATTTGGACTACAATTGGGAAATTGAATCCTGCAAAGTGGGAAAAGAGGCTTGGGGAACGGGGCCGAATATCGGCCCCTGGAACATAGGTGGATTATGCCCTGACACACTAATGAGTTCATTGCACCTGAAGAAATAAGAAATCTTAGCTGCCAATATGAATATACATGTATACATATGTGTGTGAAATTGAGTATTTTGTCTTGTATTGAAAGGATACAGCACTAGCATGGTTAATCCCCACAAAGACGGCCACACATCTCATGACACTGGACCATTCCCTCTTATAGCGGTGAACCTCCCCAAGTTTATGGTCCAGACAGGGGTACAGTAAACCAATCACAGCTGAAAGAGAAAATAAATTATGTAGACAGAAATATGATAAAACCATTGGTAAATGGACATAGATGCCCATGCCATACTTTGAGCATACTTTGTGGGATCCGGCTATAATTACCGGTACTTGCCAATTTGATACTGGTATGACTTTGAACGCTCCTACCTAGGTTAAGGCCTAGTTAGAAATCATAACTTGGATAATTTTCTCCAACTTAGTTAAGTGTACATGTATGCAATGGATGATATGGAATCTTGGTTGAGCTTACCTGATAAGAGCACGATGACTTAGAACATATTCAAGAATTTTTAAACTTACCAGCACCTGCCCCACAGCTGGGCGGCACCCACCAGGCAGAGGAGAACAAACTGACGAGCTCCTCGGGCGGGAATAGCGTGACCTGGCGCTGAACCTGAAGAAGGTTGAGTACGATAGCGAAGAAAACACCCACAGAGAACAATACTGCGCCTCTCAGACAGAGATAACCTAACGACGCCATCTTTACCAACTCTGTAATTCTGTAATTAGACAAGGAGAAGAAAATCTGATAAAATAATTCTGTAATATAAAGAAGAAATCCAAGCTAAAAAGTTTGTAAATAAGAATAAATAAGTCATTTTTAGGGTATCAAATAAATGTCCCGTCACCCTGGGAACCCTGAAGTTGCTCTGTGGCTGTCGTGAACCATCCAAACTAAAAATTCATTTGGAGATTGAAGATACATTTAGCACATGTACACAGGACTGAAAATATAAGGATAAGGGGGGGGGGGGGCATGGCAACATACTACAGGTTGAAATTTGAGCTGGTAACCTAGCTGACAAGTTTATATTGGCATGTTGTTGCAATTAAGACTGTGTTGATTGTTGTGGTATATATGACAAATCTATTGCTGACAACCTAGAGGTTATCTCATAATCGAACTAAGATATAATATAGAATGCACCTGTACAGGCTGTGAGGATCGAGCAGTAACCTTCACAGTTTATTTGCTTGAATGACGGAACTATGGTTTACCCAAGTACAAGATTCTAGTGTGGATATAACCACCACCATCCCAACTGTCAGTGAAATACAGTTTGTGATAAAATAGCAGCTGGAGACTTCATCCAGGAACCACAAAAAACGGCCAGCTAGACAGATGACGCCGAACGCAACCTTTCATACCTCCAAGAGAGGGGGAGAGTACGGGTCCCCTACAGGTGCGATTGTATACCGTGCTGATGATATTGATGTAATAAAAATCCTTACTGTCTCTGTACGATTCCTGCTCTGTTCATGGAATGACTATTAGTACTTTATACTGGATACTACAGGAATCTTCTGGGAATTTGAAAGCCCAGATTAAGCCCAGGTTATCCCCAACAAGTTGATTTGAACATATCATTTAGTCACTGGTTTCCGGTAAATTATTATTATTAAATTATTAACAGATGGATGTGGTAGTTTGCCTTATTTCGGTACACTCACGCAATATTTTGTAGTATTCATTCCTCAGACAAAATCCGAAGATACAAACTTAAATATTCAATTCAAATTGTATCAATATCTACCAAACACAGGCACAGTACATAATAGCTAAATAATATATAGCCCTCCCGAGTACTCGGGAGGGCTATATATTATTTAGCTAAGTACATAAACAAAACAGAACAGCAGATATTCATTTGAGTTGTGTCCGAGGTTGATGGATAATGAAAACCACTGTGGACAAAGAATACTGAGAATGGATCATAATTTACTGTATAAATACATCATACCATGATACACCATACGGAGGCAGGCTAGCTATTTACTTATGATTTTAGCTACACGGAGGCCATTTTGGGAGTAGGCCTACTAAAGTTCAGTTTTGGTACACTTCAACGTGAAGAAAACGAAACTGCTTGATTATTGAGAAATCAAAATAATTATTCACCAAGGAAATAACTGATATACGTACCTTACTCCTTCTTGAAACGTTGAGAGCAACTGATGCGAATGAACAAGTTTGCAAGACTGTGTTTTTCAAGGTTTTTAGCCAACTGTTATTGAAGACACTGGTGTGATATTGTTCAGCTGTTTTACTGCCTGATCACACCACACAGCCACTCGTCACACGATTCCACGACTCGTCTGATGTTAGGCGACCAATCAGCGCTCGCTGTCCGGTCACACGCCATCTCCCGCGCTTTCACCCTTTCTAGGTCAAGACTGAGGCTCCATATGGTTTTATTGACAACAAGCTATTTTTCACCCTACCAGACCTGCAAGACTGAGTGTAGGCCTGGACGATATTTATCATCAAATGAATTGCTGTTATCACAAGGCCTAAATAGCCGGATTTGAGCAAGAACAAACACAAAACCTTATAATATAATATAATTTATTATAACATTATATAAGCATGAAACTAAATAAACGCCGTTATTAAATATATGTGAATGTTTGGGGTTATAAGCAGGCCAGGCTGCACACTGTATGTGCCACACATAATACAAGATATGAAATTTTGAATGAGATGAAAGTAGTAAAGGTAAACAAGTAGATGTCTTACTTGACTGACTTGCCTAAAATGAAAGCTCATGTGAAACACGAATAGAGCATTTTCCGAAATACATATGTAAAACGTAATTTGGTATGCACAGGGCTTTAGGTCTCCTCAACTTGGACGCACCCTCTATTAACATGGCAAATATTTTTCAGGGTGGGGTTCCGAACCCAAATTAGAGAAAACATTTCGGTGCTGAAAATAAAAAAAAATATATGTAAGAAAATGTGCTCTATTATGGGCACATTACTGTTAACTTGTGCACGACGTTAGTGACCTGATGTATGTAAGAGAAAATGTCTCTCTTGAATGGTATGGATCTAATATATAGGATTAGGGGATGATGTGGTGCTTACAAGATCAAGTGTGCGACACATAGCTTCATATTATGATTATGTTATGATGCGAGATTCACCTTCAAACTCACAGGCATGTGGATTTGGGAATGAATGCATAATTTTTGGAGAGAGGGCTGGGCACATGAGGGGGTAGGGAGGAGGGGTCAAGAATCATCCCTGTTAGTAATGCCTCTGGAAAGGATATGAGAATCGATGCTTTACTATGCAGGAGCATACCGTATATGTCCTCTGGAGGAACAAGACACACAGCTCAACAATTTGACAAATTGTTCTACCCATGGGTGAAACCCAGTGTGTGAGACGCGGAGGAGAGGGTGCGGGTGAAGGTAAGGCAGAAACCCCTGGACCCAATACATTAGGAAAAGAAAATGAGTTGTGTTTGTGGTATCTTCAAATATTATCTTCAAAGTCAAAATGCACAAGAAATCTCTATTTTACGAAATTTAAAATGGAAAAAATGTCCGTTCAAACATATGAATGTCTCCATTCCAGGTCCAACAAAAAATAATCACCATTCTAGATCAGAATTTAGTTGTGTTGCAAACCAGAGACTTGTAGTTGGTGAATTGATAGCACTACATTTGGGTACAATATAAACTAGCTATCAACTATAAATCTTGTTCAAGAAATAGAAAACCCTTGCAAAAAGTTCCATCACTGTCCAAAAGTATTTTATTATTTATTTTTTCGATTTTTTTTTAACGAATAAAGCGCATTTGATATATGTGTTTGTATGGTGGTCTGTTATGACCATCCATTTTCCTGCCCTGTCAATTACTGCAGATACCCAGAAAACCCTCACCGTTATTCTGGTTCAACAGGGAAGTAGACATCGATAGGGAAGTATTTTGAAGGTTGAACGTGAAACATTATTGCTTATTTAATGGTTAAACAACCATGTACGTAGATTACAATAATTGGGCCTAGATTGAGAACCCAAGCGCCTCGACTCACAGTTTCTCAAATTTGGTGATAAATATCGCATACTAGCGTAGCGTGCAAGATCTATGGCGTTACGTTTCGTCACTTGTGTCTAATTCCGCTCAACCCGGGGCTAG
Organism: Hanleya hanleyi; assembly: GCA_036873755.1. Lineage (NCBI taxonomy): Eukaryota > Metazoa > Mollusca > Polyplacophora > Lepidopleurida > Hanleyidae > Hanleya > Hanleya hanleyi. Next base: position 12,645 of record JAVTVY010019745.1, on the reverse strand, counting down.
GGGCCGTATGAACCCATGTACTTCAAGATCCTCATGGTACTCATATGAACAGTCACATGCGTGACTGAGATACATCATTCTTTAGATGACGACTTTACAACGAATATTATGGATTAAGAATACTGATCAGCGATACGGATTTGATATTTTTGGAACATCATGATGTCTTGCCGGCATTGAAAACTGTTGACCGCTTCTCTCTTGCAGGAAACAAGCCTATGTTTATGTATACTATGAGTGTCTTTTTGAATTTGGTGCTAATACTGTTATATGAATATGGAATAGGTCTTTGGATTATGGACGTGGATATTCTTTAATGGACGACGGCTGAATTATGAATGACGGACCAGACGCTTGTAGATTATGCAACTGGGCCCAAAATATTTGTTTGCCATTTCACCAACATTTGTCTGTACGCAACTTCTTTAGGAAGCCCATGGCGTCGACCAGGTCTTCAACTACAACCCGCCCACAGGTGCATATCGAAAAATGTCGAATATATACTTGAGAGCTCCCCGTTACGTTATCAGCAAATAAGCATGGATGGTTCCTCTCGGACATGCAGATTTGTTATTATGTCGATGTCTAGTCCATATTACAGTGTGTATAGCAGTACATTTGATTAAAGAAAAATTATAACATCGAGAAATATCAAAAAGAATAATGAGGGATGGCACTTACAGGCCACCATCTAAAGTTTATCGGCTTTTTGCTCAGTTGAAAAAAAATCGGAAAAATAAATAAAAAATACTTTTGGACAGTGATGGAACTATTCTTCCATTTACAACCTACGTTTTTCAATGTTTTTTTTTTATTCATTTAAGTTTATCACATAAATATGATGTGCAAATCTTCACAGTATGTTTAGCAAGCCTATAAAGTTTCAATGGTATTCAGTAACAGTTCAGCTTGACTGCCAGTGGTACACTGTAATTGATGGCGAAAATGAATCCAAAATATCATAAACTTGACAAAAATTAATCAAGATTTCATCTAACAAATAGCAGGTGTACATCTTCGAAGCATGTTTAATAATCCTGTAAAGTTAAAAAACAGCCAGTCAGAAGAACTCTATCACTAGTTAATTATTCAATTTACGTGTGACAGATGGACTGACAACCTTCGTAGCGGAGGCATAAAACTAGGATTAGGATTTTCCCCCGAAAATATAAAAAGCGGAACACGGACTTTACCCCTAAAATAGGGGAAAACCCCTATCAACCCTAGCCAAAAGGGCTAATATCGGTTCCCGGGCTTATCGGGGCTTGCCTATCAAGTCAATAGGGTGGGTGCATGTAAAATTAGGATTTTTTCCGAAAATATAAAAAGCGGAACTCGGACTTTACCCCTACAATAGGGGTCTGTATTATACAATATAAGGGAAAATGCCTGTATGGGGTATGGGGATGGTCATTTTTTTTTTCGTGGGCTTTACTATGGGTTGTGGGGTCTCGTTTTTCTCGTCTCACCAAGAAAAACACGATGGGAGGGGTCCCGGAGCGAAGCGGTGAAATTTTTGGAAAAAGTCACCGAGGTCTGTATATAGGCCTATAGGCTGGCTATGGGGGGTATAGGTCCAACCTGGAAAATTCACACACGTTCATTGTGATATGGGTTGTTTGGTCTTGTTTTTCACGTCTCGTCATTTAGAACACGATGGGAAGGGTCCCGGAGCGAAACGGTGAAATTTTTGGAAAAGTGCCATATAGCCCATATAGCTCCATACTGGCTATGGGAGGGATAGGTCCATCCTGGGAAATTCACACACGTTCATTGTGATATGGGTTGTTTGGTCTTGTTTTTCACGTCTCGTCATTTAGAACACGATGGGAAGGGTCCCGGAGCGAAACGGTGAAATTTTTGGAAAAGTGCCATATAGCCCATATAGCTCCATACTGGCTATGGGAGGGATAGGTCCATCCTGGGAAATTCACACACGTTCATTGTGATATGGGTTGTTTGGTCTTGTTTTTCACGTCTCGTCATTTAGAACACGATGGGAAGGGTCCCGGAGCGAAACGGTGAAATTTTTGGAAAAGTACCATATAGCCCATATAGCTCCATACTGGCTATATGGGGGTATAGGTTCAACCTGGGAAATTCACACACGTTCATTGTGATATGGGTTGTTTGGATTTGTTTTTCACGTCTCGTCATTTAGAACACGATGGGAAGGGTTTCGAAGCGAAACGGTGAAATTTTTGGAAAAAGTTCACTGAGGCCTGGGTAAGCCCATAGGCCTATACTGCATGGCTATGGGGTATAGGTTCATACGGGGTGGATGTTTTGGGGTCTAGGTGAGCGCCTAATGATCCTATGGTGTCGTATGAGGTCTTATTTTGAAGCTCTCGTTGAGGAGCATCCGACTGGACTAATGGTTCGTCCGTTTTCAATAGCCTGCGCATGCACAGTCTGGCCGTAGTATAGAAAGCAGGCATTTTGGGGGGTATGTGGGGGTGTATTTGGGGTAGAGATGGACCGCTATGGGTTCGAATGGGTCGTGGAAGGTGTCAAAGTGAAGCTTGTGTGGGGTAGAGTCAGAATAGCGTGTTTTAAGTGCAAGTCGCGTCAATCTGCGCATGCGCAGTTGGTTGTAGTAAGTAAAGTGGTCATTTTGGGGCAGTACAGGAAGGTATTTGGGGTAGAGATGGACCATCCTTGGTCCGAATGCGTCCTGGAAGGTGTCATTTTGTAGCTCTCGGGGTGTAGACCCCGACTTGGGGGCTGCCTACAGCATCTGTGACGTCATCGGTGACGTCATCAGTACGAGTAGTAGCGAAAGTGGGCATTTTAGGAAAGTGCAGGAAGGTATTTGGGGTAGAGAGGGACCATCCTTGGTCCGATTGTGTCGTGGGAGGTGTCATCTTGTAGCTTTCATGGTGTACATCCCCATTTGAGGGATGTTCGTGTCATCTGTGACGTCATTGGTGACGTCATCAGTACGAGTAGTAGCGAAAGTGGGCATTTTGGGGCAGTGAATGAAGGTATTTGGGGTAGAGATGGACCATCGTTGGTCCGAATGCGTCGTGGGAGGTGTCATCTTGTAGCCTTCGGGGTGCAGACCCGATTTGAGGGATGTCCACAGCATCTGTGACGTCATTGATGACGTCATCAGTAGGAGTAGTAGCGAAAGTGGGCATTTTGGGGCGGTGAAGAAAGGGATTTGGGGTAGGGATGGACCATCCTTGGTCCGAATGCGTCGTGGGGGTGTCATCTTGTAGCTCTCGGCGTGTAGACCACGATTTGAGAGATGTCCACAGCATCTGTGACGTCATCGGTGACGTCATCAGTCCGAGTAGTAGCGAAAGTGGGCATTTTAGGGGAGTGAAGGAAGGATTAGTAGTATAAAAGCGCATTTCGAGCCCTTTTGACCTAGCGGCACAAGGCCCAATGAGAGTATGCGCGCGTGTGTGTGCGTTTGTGTGTGTATGTTCGTGTGTGTGTGTATGCTTGAGTGTACGCGTGTGAGCTTGCTTTCGTGTGTGTGTGTGTGTACGTGCGTGGGTGTGTGTGTGCGCGTGCATGTGTGTATTCGTGTACCTCTGTATCTGTGTGTGTGTGTATGCGTGCGTTTGTGTGTGTTGGTGTGTGTATGCATGTGTGTGTATGCGTCTGTGTGTGCTTGCGAGAGTGTGTATGCGTGCGTGTGTATGTGTATGCTTGCGTGTGTGTACGCGAGTACATGTATGCGTCTGTGTGTATGTGTGTGCGTGTGTATGTGTGTGTGTGTATGTTTGTGTGTATTGGTGCGTGAGAAGGTGTGTGTGCTTGCGGTTGTGTATGCGTCTGTGTGTATGTGTGTGTGCTTATGCGTGCGTGTATGCGTGTGTGTATGTGTATGTGCGTGTGTATGTATGTGTGTGTGTGTGTGTGCGTATGCGTGCATGTGCGTGTATGCGTGTATGTGTGTGTATGCGTCTGTGTATGCGTCTGTGTGCGTGTGTGTGTATACACGTGTGTGTGTGTGCGTGTGTGTGCATGTATGCGTGTGTGTCTGTGTACCTGTGTGTCTGCGTCTGTGTATATGTGTCTGTGTCATCGTACGCAGGCTCACACACACACACATACCTGGTGCACCCTGTACCCTATAGCCCGTAGGGCATAGGGTACACCAGGGTACCAGGAACTGACCTTTGACCCCTGCGCGCAATTTTTATCCTCTTTCGAAAGATTGGGGTGGCCCTGAAAAGGGGCGTTAGGAAGATGTAAGGGGTTACATCGTTCGGGACAGGTTTTCCCGCCTCTGGGCACACACCGGACATTCCAGTGCGATGAGTTTACACGCTATGGGGTTGTCAGTGGACGTAGGCTCTGGTCTTCGGGCATGTCTGTGAATACAGCAAAGACACAAGGCTTGATGTCCACATGGAAATATAGCGTATTTGGCGAAGCGACTACAGCATTCGACACAGCGTAAATACTGTGGCGCTTTCCATATTGTGTCTGGCGCCAGTCTTCTTCTTATTGCGGTAGAGTAGTACTCCATCTCTTGCTGCTGTAAAATAGCCATCTCTTCTTGTTCTTTTTTTTCTCTTTCTGTTTCTTGGTCTTCTGCCAACTCATCTTGTAATGGCGGCTGTAAAATAGCCATCTGTTCTTTTTCTTTTTTTCCCCTTTCTGTTTCTTGGTCTTCTTCCAACTCATCTTGTAGGAGTTGAGCAATCTGTTGGTAGGGACTGGGACTATTGTCCACTCCATCCACGAATTCACGGGTTGCTTCTTGGTCTTGGGCTTGTTCTTGATGTTGTTTGAAGACATCTTGTAGCACTCGGTCAAACCGTTCGTATTGTAGAGTACTATTGGTGGTGACATCCGCTGCCTCTTGTCCTCCTTCGGCGTGTTCCATATCGATGAAATCGCCCTCTACCGGTTGGTGTTCTTGTTCATTATCTATGAATAGATCTTGTAAGATGGTGTCAAGCCAATCTTCGTCGTGTTCAATATCGATGAAATCCCCCTCTACCGGTTGGTGTTCTTGTTCATTATCTATCAATAGCTCTTGTAATAGGTTGTCAATCACTCCATCAATATCCATGTGTTCAGCCATTATGATGTAGTTCTGAATGAATGGATAGACACTGCGCGCTTTTTATAGTCTAACCGTAGAGCGCGCGCATGAGCGCGCGGACGTGAGCGAAATCTCGCCATTGAAAGATTGTGTTTTGCTCAGGCCCGCTGAAATTTTGTGTTTCTTTTCCATCTTTAAACCGGTCTCATTTTGCAATAAATGCGAGTTGACGTGTAAAACTTACGGGTAGCGTTGAAAAATTCAGAAGGCTAGCGGCAGGCTAACCCACTATTTTTAATGATTTTGTCGATTTTTAGACCCGTAGGGTTATGGGTGTGGTGGTGTGGAAAACCCAGTAAATTTGAAATAAATCGGTTTACCTCCGTAAAAACACGTGAGGTGTGTTCCTCACAGCCTTATAATGTCACCCTGAAAATTGGAGCAGGTTTATCGAAAGAAAAGTAGGAATTTTTATCCTATCACGCTGGCTACGGTAACACAGCACTATACAGTCTGGAGGCAAATGTGAGTACAGCTATGCGTGTCAATGGCTGTGTTACCGTAGCCAGCGTGATAGGATAAAAATTCCTACTTTTTCTTTCGATAAACCTGCTCCAATTTTCAGGGTGACATTATAAGGCTGTGAGGAACACACCTCACGTATTTTTACGCAGGTAAACCGATTTATTTCAAATTTACCGGGTTTTCCACACCACCACACACATAACCTTACGGGTCTAAAATCGACAAAATCATTAAAAATAGTGGGTTAGCCTACCGTTAGCCTTCTGAATTTTTCAACGCTACACGATAAGTTCCCCAAGTTCAAGTTGAAATAAGTTTTACACGTCAACTCGCATTTATTGCAAAATGAGACCGGTTTAAAGATGGAAAAGAAACACAAAATTTCACCGGGCCTGAGCAAAACACAATCTTTCAATGGAAAGATTACGCTGACGTCCGCGCAACAATGGCGCTCAATGGCGCTCACCTTCGGGTGTTTCCGGGCGCTCTACGGTTAGACTATAAATAGCGCGCAGTATCTCGTCTGCTATCCATTCATTCAGAACTGCATCATGACTACCAGACGGACGCTATTCAACACGATGAACACACAAGATCCTGGAGAACATAGGGAAGTGATTCACACAAGTGGAGAAGTCAACGACCAACATGTTACAATAATTACCAGCTTACAGCGGGTGCATGAACATCATATTGCTGATGCGTTGAGACGGCGAGGTGCACAACAAGAGCAAGAGATAAGGGACGCTATGGAAGAAGATGAGGATCAAGCAACAGACGATGAAGATCTGGCCGAGGTGGAGTGGTTAAATAGTAGACACCCAGCAACTACAGCGGCTACCACAACGACGGCTACCCCAACGCCGCCTACCGCAACAGGAATGACAACACCACCACCGTCACCTCTAGCAGAGATCGTCCGCCTGAACGAACAGATTGATCAATTAGAAGAGGACAAGTGTAAACTACGTGTACAACTGACTAAGGAAGAGAATAAATCCACCTGTGCCGTGTGTAACATCGAAGAGACCATGTACGCCTTCTTCCCCTGCGATCACCTATGCCTATGTGCCGTATGCTTGGTATCCCTAACATGTATAGGGGGGACGTGCCAGTGCGCCGAGACGGAGGAGCTTCATTTGAAGATACGATGCCCTGTGTGTAGGACGTGGGTGTCAGGCGTGAAAAAAAAATTCCGCCCGTAACAGTGTGATGACACTTTCCAAAGGCCCTTTTCAGGGCCACCTATTTACTCCCGAAAGGGGTGAGACTTTCTAACTCAAAGCACAAAAAACACCAGCTCCCATCACCAATATGAAAACCTAAGGTCTTCACCAGAGTAGACTCTTAGTGTTGAATTTTTTTAATACAATTATCTTTGCAAAGAATGAACACTAACACACATTTTGAATTTCTACTATTTTTATTAACACAATAGAATGAACGTCTTCACCACAGTAAACTCTTGGTATTGATTTTTTTTAATACAATTATACGCTATCAAGGCGCTTAAATGAACGTAGAATGAACATAGAATGAACATAGAATGTAGGAATACGTTAATGTCTGAATGTTCAATGCAACAAGACTTGTGTGAAATGTTCAATATTTATGCAACAAGACTTGTTTGAACTCGTCATCGTCTTTCCGCCCCTGGTGCACGTAGATGAAGGTGGCAATCTGTTCACGTGGAATTCTGGGTGGACAGGCAGCTTCCAATGCCTGGGCAATTTGCACCTCGTTCACGTCCTGTAGTGCCTCAGTGATGAGCGCGTCTGATGGTATACTATTGTCCACACACGTATGCGTGTTGCAGAGCCCGTTCTTGTTCACACAGCCTGCACATTGCTGGATACGCAAGTGTCGAATGCGGGGTCTGAGATCATCCAGGAATGTGTCGATGTACTTCTTATAAATATACTGAGACACCTGGTCAGACAGGACTTCATGAATTTCAGCTGTGAGACTCTGCAGCTTCCGCCACGCAGGTATTTTCAGGGTGACGCCCTGAGAACAAGGAATACGCTTTTGCGTATCTGACCTCATTTTCCATTTCCGAATATGCACGAGGAGCATGTTGTTGAATGTAGAACAGGTGACAAAGATGTCGTCACCCACATAAAATTTCGCTTCGTCACTCCCCTGGTGGTCAATGACCGCATCGACGGCGTAATCAATGGCCTGCACTCTTATCCAGGTGTCCAACGTCAAGGCGATATGCTTAGGTGGTTTGTCGTCCCAGGCCGGTGCGTTAAAATGCACTTCCTCTTCTTTGACACTCACAGTTAAATAGGGAGAGAGCTCCCAAGTGTTCGTGTGGGCCGCCTGGTAGGCCTGCTGGATAATGTCATTGATCTCCTGCACAGACATAGGAAGTAGCACCTCTTCTTTCGCTTGCTCAGGCACTTGCTGGGGCACTGGCTGAAGCACTTGCTGAGGTATTTCTAAAGGTGTTAGTCGGGGCCGTTTGGGTGGTGCACCGGGTTTGGTAGGTAGACCGGACTCTTGGTGCGTACGTTTGGTAGCTGTACGCTCTTCGGCGATGTCCATGTCCATGACTAAGATATTATCTTCTGAATCCTGGGCAAGTAGATCTGCTAGTTCTTGATTTCCCGTCTTCTTCAGCGCCTCCACGAAGGCTAGAAATGCATAGGGGCCACGGCGCAGTAGATCATCGATGAGGGCTCTGTTTTGTCGTGAAGTGGTCTTCTGCGCCATGATATCTTCGACACCGTGTTTAAGGATTATGTTTTCCACCATAAGCAGATCACATAGTTCGGCCACATGCTGCATCTCATCAATGAGGCGAACACGGTGCTGTTGAAGCTTAGCTCGCTGGGATGACTCCATGACTGTGGGCTCAGGCTGGTCAGTAGCTGCTAGGGTGAGATAGGCTGGTGAAGTTGCACTGGTAAAATGAAAATCTTCTCCACGTCTCATGCTCCAGTGAGGCCCTCCTCTCGTCAGAGTGGTTCAGGCAAGCAGGCTGGTCAGGCAGGCAGGCTGGTCAGGCAGGCAGGTAGGTGAGATAGCTCCGTTTGGTTGTGCAATGAATACACCAACTCCCTAAAAATCGCCCCTTTTATACGTTTTTTCTTCAACGTATTCGCCAGTTTCCAACAATGGCGGTCAATGGCGGTCACCTTCGGGTCTTTCCGGTCAACGTATCCGCCATTTTCCAACAATGGCGGACAATGGCGGTCACCTTCGGGTCTTTCCGGTCAACGTAGCCGCCATTTTCCAACAATGGCGGTCAATGGCAGTCACCTTCGGGTCTTTCCGGTCAACGTAGCCGCCATTTTGCAACAATGGCGGACAATGGCGGTCACCTTCGGGTCTTTCCGGTCAACGTATCCGCCATTTTACCACAATGGCGGACAATGGCGGTCACCTTCGGGTGTTTCCGGTCAACGTATCCGCCATTTTCCCATAATGGCCCGCCATTTTCCCATAATGGCGGACAATGGCGGTCACCTTCGGGTCTTTCCGGTCAACGTATCCGCCATTTTCCCATAATGGCGGTCGGGGAAAACCCCAGTACATCAAAAGACACGGAGAGACACAGACAAGTCTGGACATGTCCAAAGGTCACGCCCCATTCACCCAAACCGGAAGTGACGTCATTTTTACATCCGGGTGAAAGTTGCGCTGATTCCCGTTAACACTACTACTGTCCCCTAATGCACGTTGATGCCAAAAATCAAAGGTTCTAATGTCAACGGTTCTCCTTATTTTGCCGGAGAAAGGATTCGGATGGACTGACTGACTCACTCATTACCGGACAATTTGCAAATGAGAGTCTACTTCGTCGGAATAATGACGGCGGCGTAGTTTCTCGGTAATACATTAGAGCACCCACTGTGTGGACATAGCAGTGTGACTAATGTCACAGGACCTACGAAGTAGGGTTTGATATGGTTTAAGTTTGTACCTTGATCTAAGACTGACCATTTGCATGGTCGTAGGAGGCACTGAGACATGTTTTTGCCAATTTGCGAGGTTTCTAGGTCACTTAATTAGGTCAGAAATTGAATCAGAAAGTAGGTCACATTGACCTTAACCAAATTAGGTCAGGTCACACTAACATTGACCTAATTAAGCGCATTTCCATGGTCTTAGGAGATTAGGACATGCTTTTGCCAATTTCGAGGTTTGTAGGTCACCTAAGTGGGTCATATTTTATCAGAAGTAGGTCAGCTCAGAACTTGCTGGCAACAGTCCCCTAATGCACGTTCATGTCAAAAATCAAGGTTCTAATGTCAATGGTTCTCCTTATTTGCCGGAGAAAGAATTCGGATGGACTGACTGACTGACTTACTCACTCATTACCGGACAATTTGCAAATGAAAGCCTACTTCGTAGGAATTAGAAAAAACATGCAATGTGAACACTTACAAGGAGAGGTTATATACTTTCCATAAAGTCAATGCTAGTTTCACTTGCGTGATAAAGATGTAATAACAAACTGGCATAGCATTAGCCAGTACTCACAGCTTCCCCTAGCAGCCCAAATTATGCAAATTACCCATACTGACGGTCGCCAGAATTGGAGCGATATGCAAGAGGTGGGAATAATTAAAGAGGTAGTAGCGTGATTTTAGTTGTTCGGGTAAACTGAACAGCATGATCACTTGCAACATTTGCCAAAAGATTTTCAAGTATTGAAATCTCGTATTTCATATAGGGATCAATATTGTCAGATTCTTCAATTCGGTCTAGTGAACAACATGAAAATGGGAAATGACTGAGATGACGTCGGATAACGTGATCAGGTATCCATGACGTCACATTAGAAGCCGTCACAGCGCGATAAAAGTTCTAAGATCGAGTATGACGTTGCAAAGCATCACGCTCGGAATGCCAGTGCGCGTTTTCTGATGTCATCTCAGGCACTGGAGCCAAGTGCAGGTGCTGTTACGTTTTTCAGAGAATGTCAGAAGTGTGATTTCAATGCCCGTGATATTAAAAAATGAGGTCACAGAAACACGTTCACCATAGTTGCTTTCAACTACTGAATAGCTTTTATCGAAATATGTTATTTGCTGAATATTTTTTAAATGACGCTTTTACCTCTTTAACGACGTCTGACGAATAAAAAGCAACCATATGACGCTACAGGAAAGCATCCCTCGGCATCTAACATTCAGACCCGAGAATACGGTGGATCCTCGGGCGTAGCCTTAGTATCTCAGCCGCGCTTTTATTGCAGCCGTTCATGAGGAGACTATGAAGTATCCACACGGCCCCTAGCACAGAGGGCTTTTCATGTCATAATGATACAATCTTAAATATTGATTCATCAAATATTAAATGATATTAGCAGAATGAAAGGGACCGTGCAAAAGTTATCGGCGGGAGAGAACAGGTGCAAACCATGGACGGAACTTTTTTCTTGCAAGTTTGTGCAAGATGTGAAATATATATGAACCTGAATATTCATGACCAAGTATTATGACACGAAATGATAGCTCTTAAAGTAGAGGTCAAATCATTCCATTGACTTCAATAAAGGGTATGTTAGCAACGGAGATGCCTTGGTATTGATGGTCATTTGAGTCCTAGCCCTACAAAGCATTAAGGTCAAATCACTCGATCAAAATGTCAATGACACATTTAAAAATAAAATAGGTGTGGCAACAACAGAGATACCTTGATATTGAGTCTATTCCGTTTTCCTACAAAATACGACGGTCAAGTTGAAATAAATGCATAACAACAGTAGTAAGGGCAAAACGCCTATGGCGAAAAATATTCGGCATAAAATTTGAAAATGGTGATCGCGGAGTTACCTTGATACCGAGGGCCGTCTACCCCATTGTACTACAAATATTTTATAGCCATCAAATAATGTGAATTCGACTAAGTATTTGCTGATCAAAAATGCAAAACTATTTCTTTATCTATTCACCTATTATTGTATCTGTCAGGTCTCTATGACGGCGACTGTGACAGACATAAGAGAAAAAGGATCGCTGGATAATACAAGACGTTTAGTCCATCCTCATGCCCCATAGGCCATAGACCGAGTCTCAGGAATGGACCTTTCGTTGCCAATTTCTCGGGGCAAACTCACTGTTTCCTAAAAGTACTTTATGGATCCGTATTCTCCCATCACAAGCAAAAGTAATGACTGAAAATCATTCCGACTGTCTGAACGGAGTTGAATAAATAAAAGAGTTCAGTCTAGCAAAAGTTTTCTCGTTGGGAATTCACGAAACGGTAGTGTCCAATCATTTAGCATCGCCAGACTTTTAGCCTCCCATGAGTCAGCTGGTGAGGGTGTCTTGGATAAACTTATCCTACTTTGCAATAGCACAAATGGCAATTTAACATCAGATCGATAGGAGTGAGACAACCCAGCTGTTACCAGGAACAAGTGAACAAGTGGAATTGGGACACTGGGTTATCAAATACCAAATTATAGCTGGATCAGCCCGATGAAATTAAATTGATGTCGTGTTACATGAGGTAGGTGACGGGGTAATTGACTTGTATTACGATCTCCACCTGCCATTTAATTGTCATGGACGTACATTGCATCATGGGATAGAAGTGGGATCAGGTTTCAGGCCTATTGAGGACTTGCCCCATGGCCTAATAAGCTTTACTAACTAAATGATTGCAGTGTCGTACATTCCTTCTGGATGAACCGACGGATTACAATAAATGATTAGACTGAATTGAAAGGTCCATAATGAAAGTATCTATGTGAAGAATTATTCGAGATTTTTGCATTTTGCTTATGATTGTCTGTGATAAAACCACTGTAATGTAAGTGATATAACTGTGATATGCACATTTATATTGTGTTATCGTTTTTTCATGTATATATTTTTTGTTTGCTATATTTTTAATGTTATTGGCTCCATTGTAAAACAGTTGATATAACTGACATGGATACCTAATAAAACTGAAACTGAAACTGAAACATGCAATTTTAGAGGATAAAACCATACATATTCACTGCGGACGAGAATAAACTACTCCAACATTTTCGCCCAATCTGTATACTTGAATAGTATATTAAGTGGAAATCTTGTCGAATTTCTGCGGGTGTGGGGGAAACGAGGTGGGTGTGGGGAGGGCGATGACATCACGAATGACGTCACATC